>PVJH01008728.1:58950-83587 GCA_004026705.1 Nesogale talazaci | reverse complement strand
CCACACACTCCTTCCCATGTAAGTACAAATTATCTCATCAGGCACAAGGCAAACACTTGTTCACCCTCAAGATCTGTGGTTCTCAACCTTCCTAATGCCTCAACCCTTTAATACAATTCCTTTTGTTTTAATTTTATTTTAGGCATCACTACCCTGGTGGTGGGAGTAGGAGGCCCAGCCTTTGCTCCTGGGAACCGGAATCGAACCTCCATCCCAGTGGGCCGCAGTCCCGCGCACAACCACTATGCCACCGGGGCTCAGCCCTTTAATACAATTCCTCAGGTTGTGGTGAACCCCCCAAGCATAAAATTACTGTCATGGCGACTTCATCACTGTACTCTTGCTACTGTTATGAATCGGGTGACCCCTATAAAAGGGGTTGCCACCCACAGGTTGAGAATCACTGCTCAAGATGACCCTCTCTCATGCAAGTAGCATTTGTTATAGTGCCTGAAGGTGTTAAAAAGAAAAGGAGCACACTTCCTGGTGACCAAGAGGTGGGGTGACTGGGCCAGCACTGCCCCCTGCTCGAGCTCGCGGCCCATCTTGCCCCCACCCCACCCCTCGGATGGGGATATGAAAACAAAGCAGGCTCCCGGCGCCCTACAGTGTCCACACCCCAAGAGTTGCAGCCCAGCCGGCCACAGTCTCGCCAACTAGGCGTGCTTTCACAAAGTTTGGTGACCAGAAAATTATGAATGCTAATGACCTAAAAAGCAGGTTGACCAGAGCTGGGCAAGAACACCTGCTACTGTTTCGAAATGAGTTGGAAGAAGCCCAACAGGTAGAACTTTCTGAAGACCTTTAGGCCACGAACTTGGGGGAGCTGAACTTTTTTTCCCCAAAAGGCTGTTGAAGGGTTCAACCAATCCTCCCGTCAAGAGAAGGTGGATGCACGCATGGAACCTGTTCCTAGAGAGGTGCTGGGCAGCACGACTAGGGATCAGGATCAGCTCCAGACCTGGGAGAGAGAAGGGCTTGCCCAGATTTCTCAGAACAAAGTAGCAGTTCTTCTAGCTGGGGGGGAGCAGGGAACGAGACTCGGAGTTGCAACCCCAAGGGGATATATGATGTTGGCTTGCCATCCCATAAAACACTTTTCCAGATTCTCACAGAAAGCGCATCCTGAAACTGCAGCAGTGAGCGGAGGAATGTGGCAACAAATGCATTATTCCTTGGCATATAAGGACCAGTGGCAGAACAATGGAATCTACAAAGGAGTTCTTTGCAAAGCACAAGCACTTCGGTTTAAAAAAGGAGAATGTAATCTTTTTTCAGCAGGGAATGCTGCCTGCTATGAAGTTTGATGGGGAAATTGTTTTGGAAGAAAAAAGCAACGTTTCTATGGCTCCAGATGGGAATGGCAGTCTTTATAGGGCTCTTGCAGCCCAGAACATTGTGGAAGACATGGAGCAAAGGGGCATTTGGAGCATGCGTGTTTATTGTGTTGACAGCATATTAATGAAAGTAGCAGACCCACGCTTTATTGGATTCTGCATTTGGAAAGGAACGGACTGTGGAGCAAAGGTGGTAGAGAAAACAAACCCCACTGAGCCCGTGGGCGTGGTATATGCCGTGTGGATGGAGTATACCAGGTGGTGGAAGATAGTGAGATTTCCCTCACATGAACACAAAAGTGAAGCATGGATGGACGGCTGCTGGTCAATGCAGGTCAATCGCCAACCATTTCTTCCCCGTACCTTTCCTGAGAAATGTCGTCAGTGATTCTGCACCTCAGTTGCAGCACCATGTGGCAAAAGAAGATTCCATAAGTGAACTCCCAAGGGCAGTTAATTAAGCCCAACAAACCAAATGGAATAAAGATGGGAAAATGTGCCTTTGAGGTCTTCCAATTTACAAAGAAGTTTGTGGTCTATGAAGTATGACGAGAAGATGAGTTTTCCCCGCTGAAGAATGCAGTCAGAATGGGAAAGACAATCCCAAGACTGCGAGGCATGCTCTGATGTCTCTTCACCACTGCTGGGTCCTCAATGCTGGAAGCCACTTCAGAGAGGAGACTGGCTCTCGGACTCCAGCCATTCCCCGCTTGAAGGATGCCAGTGATTTACCAATCCAGTGTGAAATCTCTTCTCTTATCTCCTATGCTGGAGAAGGACTAGAAAGGTATGTGGCAGATAAAGAATTCCAGGCACATTTGATCATCGATGCGAATGGAACCCACGAGCTGGGGAAGAATGGTCTACGAACCAGAGGCCAGGCGCTACCATAATCGGAACAGCTTTTATTTTTGATAGACTGTGAATTGAAGGACCGCTCTCGGAAGACTGAAATTTGCATATCTGCAGGGTTTCAGTTGAACCTCATAATGATTAAAAACTCCCAAGATCCAGGTGTCTGAACTTCAGAAAGCATTTTAATTATTGTTAACTCGCTTTTTCAATTGTATATCTTTCCTAAGTGAAGGAGAATTGGCCATCCAGGAAATCTCCTCCAGTGTCAGTGTCGTTCGGATGCTCCTCCTCACTGTGCTTACAGCTGAAGCATCTCTTCTCCAAGTTGTACATAGTAGTGAGACCTCACTGTGCAGATCAAGAGGTTTCTATGGGACTAAAGTTTGCTTTATTTTATGAAACATGAAATTTTTAAAGTAATAATTGGACAATAACATAAACTTTCCTCCTCAAAGGGGAAAAAAAAAGAAAGAATAAATGACTAAGTGATGGTTTTGAAAAGGGCAGCAAAATGCAGCAGCACTGAAGAAAAACCATGTAAAGATCAAGTTTTTTAGGATAACAAACTAGGCCAAGGAAGAAAGAGCAAGCAAGAAAAAAGGAGGAAGGAAAGAGAATGGGGGGCAGGAAAGGTGAAAGTTAAAAATTGAGGGGAACAAGTGTTGGCTGATATTTATTAAGAGCTTTGGGTGTGCAAAGTTAAGCACACAGCTGTTCACCAAGGCCACTCAAGGGCTCCAAGAAAGAGAAACTTGGCAGCCCTTCTCTTGGGTAAATATCACCAAGCTCACTGCTGTCAAGGCAGTTCTCCCGTACCATGACCCCTCTTCAGGGCTCCCTGGATTGTAGATCTCTATGAACACAGACCCCCTCATCTTTCTCTCATGGAGCAGCACCAGTGGGTTTGGAATGTGGAATGCAAACCAACGCCCAACCCATCATGCCACAGCCCCGGACTCTATGGTTTCCTATGACCTGAAATTTGAAGTACCTTACTCAAGGTCATAGGATAAACCCCATCATTTTCTATTTGAATCCAGGCAGTCTAACTCCAAACCTATCCACTCAACTATATTGTTGAATGAGAAGAGCTGCAGATCTAAGACCGTGTGAGAAACTCTGCCGAATAAATGCCACACCGTTAAGATCACAGACGCTGATAGACACTGGTGAGAAGTGGGTTCAGATTGGGTGGAAGTTGTCTCTCACCCTCATTTTCTTGATCTCTGAATTGGAGATGATAATAATAGTATCTAGTTCATAGAGTGATGGTGAGCGTTCCATGAGCTACAACCTCTAGCGCAGTTCCAGTGCTAGGTTGTGGTAAAGAAATGTTTCCATGTTATGCACTCTTCATAAATCACCCCACGAGCGACCTCAAAGTGAGACTCTACGAGGTTATCTAGACCACCAATAGCATATGCCTGACAAGTGGGGTGAGGGGAAGAAGGGAGGGTGGAGAGAAGGAGATGGGTGTGGGCTCTAAGTGAGATAAGGAGGAAATCCAGGGAGAGGACAGCGGATCCTCCTGGGGAGAATGCTTCCCTATAGTTGCTTCAGGAAGCCTCAGGGCTTTCCAGGAGAACACCCCCAATCCATACAAGGTGGAATCGCTGACCACAAGCGTCCATTCAGTTCAGACGAGGTCTTATTTTAACACACGAGGAAGTTTGGACGCCCACCAAATCCACTAAGGGATAATTCATCCTTTGAGCTTGATACTAAAACACACAAACTCCTATCACATGTATAGTTAATGAAAACCCCTCATTGTGTTGCCAGTACTTGACTCTAGCATCTCTTCTTACCTTAAAACCACAGATCAATATTTCAGCAACTTAGTTCCCCAACACAAATGATGGACCCAGGGGTAAACAAAATGTTAAACCACTAAACTACTCGCTTTATTGTGTCCAACAGATTTCCCCACCACTCACTGGTGAGTGTGTCAGACTAAGGTGGCTCATGTGTTGCTACAGCGCTGGAAGCTTTGCCAGTGGCATTTCAAATACCAGCAGGGTCACTTGCGCAGACAAGCTTCTGCAGAGCTTCCAGACTAAAAGGGGAAAAGAACAATTTTTTTACTTCTTTGAAAAAATTAATAAAACCCTTTTGAGCAGTAGCAGAAAATTGTCTAATATGAGTAATATCAGAAGATGAGCATTCAAAATGTAACTGTGGAAGGTCTGCCTTCTCAATGTAGCACGGGCTCAATGACATGGATGGAATAAAGCTTTCAGGATCTTTATTTTCTATGGTAGCACAAAAGAGATAAAACAGTGGCAAACCTCCATGTGGTAGTCTGGGTACTAGAGAAACAAATTAATAGACACTCGTATGTGTACAAGAAAGAACTTCATATAAAGAGTAATTATAAATTAAGAAAACATCCCAGTCCAGCCCATATCAAGTTCATAAGTCTAATATAGCCCATATGTCCGATATCCATCTATAAAGTTCCTCTTCAGACACATACAACGCATGCAGAAGATCACAGGCCAGTGAGTGGAAAGTCTTGGGAATCCAGTGGTGATGGAAGCATCTCAGTGCTGGGGTGGGTCTCCATGTGATTCCTTCAGTTCCAGGATTCTGGCTCCATCAATGTAACTCCATGTGGCTTGTAGCAGGAAGACAAAGCAGAGAGTGTATGTGTCTGGCCTCCAGAGAGCTATTTATCTCTGCCATGTCTCCAAATAAGCTCATCAATCTGCAACCTCATTGACAGGTTAGACTTCACCCCTTCTCAAGTAGACAGATTATATAATTGCCACACTCCATTAAAAATCAGAGTATGAAATGCATTAAGTATGAATCTAAGAGAATCAGAATGCATAAAGATCAATATCCTAAGGAATGCAAGCTGAAATGGATTGGAATTGGCCATCTTGTGTCAGACAATTATATGGCCTACTGTATTAGGCTGAGTTGACTAGACTAGACAAAGAAATCCAGTGACACTCATATATAGAGTGTCACTAAGATATAAGATATAAGAGCTTTATATCAAGAAGTTCTATGTATCAGGAATACATCCCAGCCCAGTGCAACTCAAGTCCATAAGTCTGATACTAGTTCGTAAGTCCCTCTTCAGACTCATGCAGTCACAAACAAAGATGCAGAAAGCAGGATTATCACAGACCAGTTGGTGGGAAGTCTGGTGGTCCAGAGAATGCATCAGGGTCATCCAGCAGGAAGGTGGAATCAGAAAGAGAGGAGGGAATTTCCCTGGATGTTTCTAATCAGAAGGTCACACACACAAGGAGTCACCATCAGGTTGTGACCTGATTGACAGGCTAGACTCCACCCTTACACTTTTATTGTATCTTCAAGTTAACATGAAATTATGTAACTACCATACCTACTCTGCATGGAATGACAAATTGAGGACTGTCAAAAAGAGCATTTCAATATTCATTTTTAAAAACAACACTGCTAGTGACAGGATAGTAGCCACACATCTACAAAGAACATCAATTAATATAACTACAATGCAAATATGCACACCAACCACTAATACCAAAGATGAAGAAACTGAAAATTTTACCACCTCTGCAGTCTGAAATTGATTAAACATGTGATCAAGATGCATTGATAATTACTGGTGATTGGAATATGGAAACAAAGAGGAAAGTTCATTATTCAGAAAATATGGCCTTCGGGGCTGAGCCCTGGTGGCGTAGTGGTTGTGCATGAGACTGCAGCCCACTGGGACAGAGGTTCAATTCCAGCAGTGGGGCTGGGCCTCCTACTCCCACCACCAGAGAGCAGTGATGCCCCAAAAAAAAAAATAAAAAAAATAAAAAATTTAAAAAAGAAAAAAAAAGAAAATATGGCCTTCTTGAGAAAAGGAACACCAGAACACACATGATACAATTTTGCATGTCCAATAATTCCCTCATTTCAGATACATTTTTTTTTCTTTCAACAATGTAATGCACATGGACCTCCTTGGATGGAGTTCACAGGAATTAAATCAACTACATATGTGGTCAAAGGACATCAGAGAAGCTCAATATCCTCAGTCAGGACAAGGCCAGGAACAGACCACCAACTATTCATGTGCAAGTTCAAGTTCAAGCTGAAGAAAATTCAAACGAATAACAGAGAGCCAACATATGACCTTGAATATGTCCCTCCTTAATTTGGAGACCATCTCAAGAATAGATTTAATGAAGTAAGCACTAATGGCCGGAGACCAAACAAGCTGTAGAATGACATCAGGGACAACTGTTATGAGGAAACCAAAAGGTCATGAAAGACAGAAAAGAAAGAAAAGACCAACATGTAAATAAAGAGACTCTGAAATTTGCTTTGATGTAGACAGCTCAAGCGAACAGGAAAACTGGTGAAGTAAAAGCGCTAATACAGAAAGAAAGAAAAAAGAGCTAAAACAGAAGATTTCAAAGAGTGCTTCATGAAGACAAGACAAAATTTTATAATAAAAAGTACAAAAATCTGGAGTTCGAAAATCAAAAGGGAAAAACACACTCAGCATTTCTGGGTTTGAAAAAAAAACTAGAGACAAAAATCAAGGCTTGAATTGAATTACTGATGGATTCTACAAACATTTGATGGATTGAGTACTCATGACAGAAGACTCAATGAGCTAGGATGGCATTGAAGGCATGAGGATTTATGAAGAATGTGAAATGTCATTAATAAGAGAGAAAGGACCAAAGTGTATGCCAGAAGAGATTCTGACATCTTGTTCTCGAACACAGAGTAACTAAAACAAGTGGACAAAATGATGAAGTATATTTGCTGAACAGAAATTTTCAAAGGTCAGCTTGAGAAGACCAGTAAAGTGGTGTCATGAGACATGCAGAGGTCTGAAGTTAGAAAGCTGAAAAGGAAGAACAATGTCCAGCATTGAGCTTCTCCACTAAAGAACACATTCAAGCTTTGAGCTGCAATATTGAAGGATTCTATGGACAAAATGCTGAGAGATTCATGAGTCATCAGGGGGGCACTGATCTCAATGATCGGTGCATAACCACGACCACCCCACCACCCCCAAAGAGGACAAACAACAGAAACATGGGTGAGGGAAGACGGTGGTCAGCGTAAACTATGAAAATAATACAAAGGGTCACAAGGTGTGTGTGTGGGGGGGGGGACTGGTGTCAAGGACACATATAGAAAGTAAGTGTTGAGAAAGTGATGATGGCAACATATGCACAAATATGCTTGCTATATGGACTGTTATACAAGCGCTATAAGGGTCACCAATAAAATCATTTTTTAAAAAAACAACAAGGCTGTGGGAAATACAGAGTCGTTGTACAAAGCAGAATGGTAAATATTCAACAAATTCACAAGGTAGCACATAATCAAGAACCTATCCAAGTTGCACTTAGGCATTGGTGAGAGATAAGGCTCCAGAAATTGACAGAAGACTAACAGAAGTGTTTCAACAAGTTATGAAGCCCTAGAAGCACTAATCTCTGCACAGAAATCTTGAAGACAGCCACCCGAACAAGACAAATATAAGAAATTAATGTTCATGTCCAGGACAAGGAAAGGCGGCTTAATTGAATGAAGAAATTATTGAACAATGTCATTGTTTTAGTCCAGGTAGACTAGGGAAACAAATCTGGAGACATGCATATATGTCTGAGAGAACTTTATATCAAAGAGCAATTGTACATTAAAAAAAATTGCAGCTCAGTGCAGATCAAGTCCATGAGTCCAATGCCAGTCTATAAATTCTTGGGACTCACACAACACATGCAATGATGCCAAATACAGGAAGATCACAGGCCAGTGAGTGGAAAGTCTTGTTGATCCAGTGGTGATGGAAGCATCTCAGAGCTGGTGGGGGTCTCCACATGGCTCCTCCAACTCTAAGACTCTGGTTGCATCAGTGTAGCTCCTTCCATGCAGTTCATTAACAGAAATGTTTTGCAGGGAGAGAGTTTGTCTCTGACCTCCAGTGAGCTATTTCTCTCTGTCGCACCTCCAAATAAGACCATCAAACTATGACCTGATTGACAGGCTAGAATCAAGTCCTGTGCTCCTAAAGGCTCAAGTTGACATCACAGTATGTAACTACCACAATCATTAACATCACGTGCAAGTAAAATTTCGCTGAAGATAATTCAAAGACAGTTGCAACAGTACATTGATAGGGAGCTGCCAGAAATTCAAGTAGGTTCAGAAGTGGACAAGAAGAGATATAATTGCTGATCATGGACAGATATTGTCTAAAAGCAGAAAATACCAGAAATATGTTTACTTGTGTTTCATTGATTATATAAAGTCATTTGACTGTGTGGATCATAACAAACTATGAATAACACTGAAGAGTGGAAATTCCAGAACACTTCCTCATCCTCATGTGGAATTTGTACATAGAGTAAGAGACAGACAGTTCGAATAGTACTAGGAAACATTTCATGATTTCAAATCAGGAAAAGTATGTCAGGACTCCATCTTTTCACCACATTTATTTAATTTACATGTTGAGAAAATAATACTAGAAGCTAGACTATATTAAGAATGTGGCATTAGGACAGGGGTAACATTTACTAACCACCTGCGATATGCAGATAGCACAGACTTCAAAGAGAACTTGAAGTGTTCACTGTGAAACTCAAAGACTGCTACCTTCTATACAGATTGGTACCCAATGAGACTGGGGACACCAAACTCCTCAAACTGAACTCATAGACAGCATCATAGTAAGTGGAGGAAAGGTCAAAGTTGTCAAGGATTTTATTTAGCTTGAATCCACACTCATTACTTATGGAAGCAGCAATCAAGAAATCAAAGGACATGATCCATGGGGCAAAAGTGTGGCATGAGATGGCTTTAAAGTATTGAGAGCAAGGCTGTCACTTTGAAGACTGGGTGTGCCTGATCTAACCCGTGACATTTTCCATAGTATCATATGTAAGTAAAAGTTAGACAATCAAT
Source organism: Nesogale talazaci (assembly GCA_004026705.1). NCBI lineage: Eukaryota > Metazoa > Chordata > Mammalia > Afrosoricida > Tenrecidae > Nesogale > Nesogale talazaci. Next base: position 74,480 of record PVJH01008728.1, on the reverse strand, counting down.
AAGAATCACTGCATTTGAAGTATGGGGTTGGTGAGGAATCTTGAAAATACTGTGGACTACCAGAAAACAAACAAATCTTGGAAGAAGTGCAGTCAGAATTCTCCTTGGAAGTGAGGCTAGTGAAACGTCATCTCATAGATTTTGGACAAGTTAACAGGAGAAATCAGTCCTTAGTTAAGGATAGTATGAGAAAGGGAAGGGTCAGAGAAGAAGAAGATGGCACAGTAGCAGCAGCAGCAATGGGGTGAAATATAAAATGACTGTGAGGCTGGCACAGGACCAGGTTTGCTTTGAAAGGGTTGCTCTGTAATACAGCAACATCGGCAAGTACTGGAAGAAAAAGAAAACATCAAAAGAAGATGGAAGCAATGGACACAGCCATTGCTCCAAAAAGAATCGATGTTCAGCCATTGGAAGGGAGCATATGCTCATGAAGGAAGAAGTCCACACTCCCCTGTGGCAGCAATTCTCAATGTGTGGGTCATTGAAACCCCTTTTGGGAGTCGAAAAACCCTTTCACAGGGGGCTCCCCATTCATAGCAATAGCAAAATTAGAGTTAAGAAGTAGCAACAAAGAAATTTTATGGTTGTGGGGTCACCACAACATGAGGAACTATATTAAAGGGTTGCAGCATTAGGAAGGTTAAGAACTACTGCCCTAAAGACATAGGCTGAAAAACTAGGCTCCAAGAATTGATGGTATTGGTGAGATGCTTCACAAATTAATACAGTATTAGAAGCCTTCATTTGTCTATGCCAGAAAATTATGGAAGATAGCACCTGGGCAACTGATGGAAGAGATCCATATTTGCACCCATTCCAAAGAATAGTGATTCAATGGAACAGGTGTATTATCAAACAATATCATTAATATCACACACATTTTATCATTGATATCATTTTATCATTAATATCACACACATAATATCACTCACAATTTTGGTTGATACTAATTCAAAAATGTTTGCAAATTCCCTTGAAAGGGAACTGCCTGAAGTTCAAGCCAGAGTCAGAAGAGGATGTAGAATGAACTAAACCATAGCTGGTGTCATGTGGACCTTTGTGTGAAAGCAGGCAGGGTGCTGACGTAAAGTGCCTTGAGTTGGTTTGATGCCTAGTAACCCTATGAGTAACAGAATGGAATACTGCTGGGTCCTGCGCTATGTCACAGTCTTTGCTAGATCTGAGTTCATTGTCACAGCCTCCCTGTCAGTCTCTCTCATTGACCCTGTAATTACAGAGTGCCAGAAAGATGTGTGTCAACTTGGCTGAACCAAGAACTTCAATAATGTGGCTGTGAGGTTTACTTCCTAAGGTACAGTGACATCTCCTTGAAGATGTAGTCTAATTCATATCTATAAACAGGCTGTGGATACCTGGCTTGCTCAATTTTGCTCTTTCTCCCTCTGCCGCCCCCCCCCCCCCCAATCTCCTGGTGGTCTGGATCCCACATCTGGTCTCTCCGGATGTGTGCTGTGAAATATTGTCTGTCCATCCTGGGAACTATCCACAGCTTGCCATGACATCTGATCAGTTGATTTGACCACCTCCACCAGTCGTTGAGCATACAGCTTCTTGCATTCCCAGCCCTAGGCAGCCATGCAAGTCAGGAGGGCCTCCAGTGTATCTGACACATGGGCTTAAAGCAAACTGGATCTAACCGTTTCTACCACCTTTGGAGTCGTTTTTCTTGGTAGAAACTTCTCTATGTGCACATAGAAATGCCACTGCTTTGGGTTCTCTGGAAAACCCAGTCTAACACAGATTTTTACTTGTGTTTTATTAACTATGCAAAGACATTCAACTCCGTGGATCTTAACCCTCTATTTTAAAAATGAAAATTCCAGAACACTTCATTATGTTCATACAGAACCTGGACACAGACCAACAGGTAATTGTATGAACAGAACAAGTTTTGTGTTAATTCATGCTCTCTATTTAACCTCTCTGGGTTCTACTATCCATTGCAGTAATTATACAGAACTCACAGACAAAATTTGTGAATAAAGAGTTCATTCAGGAAGTTAACACGTTGTAATGCCAGTGAGAAACATCCAGGGTTGAGTTGTTTATCAGGACAGGTAACAAAGTTTTTTCCAGTATGCTAATAAATGCTCAAAGGAGCATACCACTCTGCTATAAGCCTCAAGACAACACCATTCAGCTCAAGCTCCCTGGGTCAGCAAACCCAGCGTGCTAACACAAAAGCACTCTGCTTTAGTTGCTCCATGAGTTGAGAAGTGCATCTGTTTCATTCTTTGGCACCTTGTTCTGTTGCTGCTTCTCCAATGGTATTGCTCTCTGTCTTTCGGAGCTCTGTGACAGAGCTCTCAGGTCCAAAGGATATGTGCCACTCTTGCTGGTCATGAGGCCCCCTCCTCTTGCTTATCAGGGGGCTCATTTTATATACAACAGGATGGCATTCCCTACACCATTCCTTTTCATAATCACTCACAGGCAAGTCCTATCTGTAGCTTTCCCTACCGTTTTACCAGACCCATTCAGGGAAATATCATTTGATAGGTGTTAGAGGCTTCAGCTAGAAGAGCCTCATTAAATAATTCACTGTCCCTTGCACAGGGTATACTTCATGGTTTCAAATCAGGAAATGTGTGTGTCCGATTTGTCCTGTAGGCTGAGCAAATAATCCGAGAGGCTGGACTCTATGAAGGAGAACACTAAGTCTGTATCAGAGGAAGACTCATTAACAACCTGCCACAATGCAGATAACAGAATCTGGCTTGCTGAAAGTCACGAAGATTTGATAAAGATGAAAGATCTTCAGATTGCTCTTCAACATAAAACAAAAATCCTCATACCTGGACCAGTAAGCAACAACATGAAAAATGGAGAGAAGTTTGAAATTGTGAAGAATTTTCTTGTAGTTGGATCTATAATTGTGTTAGTCTGGGTAGACTACAGAAACAAATCCAGAGATACTCATAGGTGTGTAAGAGAAAGCTTTATATCAAAAAGCAATTAATATTAAGGAAACATCCCAGCCCAGTTTAGATCAAGTCCATAAGTACAATATTAGTTCATATGCCTGATACTAATGGTTGGGGGGGGGGGGGGGGGGGAGTCACCACAACATGAGGAACTGTATTAAAGGGTCACAGCATTAGGAAGGTTAAGAAACACTGCCCTAAAGACATAAATTCCATAAATTCTTCTTTAGACCCAAATGCAGGAAGATCACAGGCTGATGGGTGGAAAGTCTTGTGGATCCAGTGGTGTTGAAAGCGTCTCATTGCTGGTGCAGGTCTTAACATGGTTCCTCCAGCTCTCAGAGTGTCTTCTCCATAGGAAGGTGAAGCAGAGAGAGTTGTGTGTGTGGCCTACCTCCAGGGAGAAAAAAAAAAGGAAGTTCTCAGAACCCTCATGAAAGGGCCACACCCACAGGGAGGCATCATCAGGCTTTTGCCCAATTGACAGGCTAGATGCCACACCTAACCCTCTTTACCAAGTTGACATGAAATTATGGAACTACCACAATAATCACTATCCATGGGAGAAGCGGTCAAGAAATCCACTGATGTCTTTTGCATTGGGTAAGTCTACTGTACCTCTTTAAAGTGCTGAAAGGCACAGATGTCACGCCGAGCACTGACACGCACCTGACCCAGGCCATAGCATTTTCATTCACTCTGTATACATGCAAAGACTGGAAAATGATTAAGGAAGCCCAGAGAAGAACGGATGCTTTTGAATTATGGTCTTTGTGAAAATACTTAAACGGCCATAGACTACCAAAAGAACAAACAGATGTGTCTTGGAAAAAGTGCTGCAAAAATGCTTCTTAGAAGGTAGGATAGTGAGACGTCATCTCAGATGCTTGGACGAGTTATCGGGGGAGACCAGTCCCTAGAAGAGAAGGTCATCCTTGGTAAAAAGCAGCAGGCCAGCAAAAAGGAAGCCCCTCAACGAGTTGGATGGACGCAGTGGCCGCCACAGTGGCCTTAGACACACCACCAATTGTGAGGCTGCTGCTAAACTAGCCAGGTCTTTGTTCTGTTTGCCCAGAGAATTGCGGAGTTGAAACCAGCTTAAATGCACCTCACAACAAAAACCACAACTTTTTCCCATAGAAGTTTAGTTCCAAGTTAGCCTGCCATTTAACTTGAGTGAAAAAAGTCTCTGATAGGAGAAAACATAAAGATTTAGCAGTAAATGAGTTTAAATATAAGAAAAATAAGGTTTACATGCACTAATAGATGTCTGTTTACTTTTTACTGCTGCAGTAGCAAATGCCCACAAACATAAAACAGGCAAAGTTGAATATATTACATTTCTGCATCTCAGAAGTCGGGTCTGGGTCTGAGTCTTCTCAGAAGTGGGTCTTTCAGGTTGAAATCACTGAGTTAACAGAGCTCTGCTTCTTCTGAAAATTCGAAGGGATGATTTATTTATGTCATTTCCAGCCCCTATAGGGGCTCTCGTGGTGTCGATCTTATGCGAAACATAAGATCTGAACTTGGAACTCCCAAGTCATTCTGTAGAAGAAGGATGAGGCTGTCTACTTTGGTAAACATTTTAAAGCCTCAGAAACCCAATGAGGCGGTTCTATTCTGTCCAACACAGTCACTCTGAGTAGCAATTTTGTGGTTGTTTTGGGGAGGACCCTACATTGCCTGGTTCGTGCTCCTTTCTCCATCTTCAAAGCCAGCAGGGTAACTCCCTTAAGACTCCGCTCAAGACCCCTGCCTCAAGCATCAGCTCTCTCTGACTCTGACACCCCTGCCTCCGCCTTCTGGGAAAAGCCTCAATAATCACATTAGGCCCAGATAAGTCTGACTCCTTTCCTCCTCTCCAACACTGTAACTGGATCATATCGGTGAAGTCCCCTTTCTTTGCCAAGGCCACATATTCACAGACTCGGAGGAGCAGGCTGTGGACATCATTCTAAAGACTCCAAATGCACCGTTGTCGACTGGAATCTGACCCTTTGTGACCTGCAGGATAGAGCGAGCTGCCTAACAGAGTTTCAAGGCCACCCATATTTACAGCAGCAGCAGATGGCCACAAGCTTCTGCCAAGGAACGGCTGCTGGGGTCAAGCTGCTAGCCTTTGGGTTAATAGCTACATGCTTAATCAGTACACCACCAGGACTCTAGAACATCTTTGGTGGCAGTGGTGCATTATTCTGTCCACCACGAAATACACCTGTTTTTGACTCAGTAATGTTAACCAGAAATCCAAGACCCAATAACTACCAATAAAGGCTACCCTATCCCCATAACCTTCCAGAGATATCAAACCTGATGGCAGGGCAGGTGACATTGAAGGTTGTTACAGGCTATTAAAAGTTCTGATGCACTTTTCCCAATAGCATCCTTGACCTTTGATCATTAAAAAGCAAAATCAGGGTCCATCTTTTTGAATTTGTACAGATTGGGAACCCAAAGCCCATCTAGAGGTGAAGTGACATCCCATTTCAGAAGGGTCACGCTAAGATGAGCCATTCAGGGTGCATTGTAGCAACGATGAAATATGCAACTTTCCTCTAGTTCTTAAATGCTTCCTCTCCTCCACTATCATGATCCCAATTCTACCTTACAAATCCGGTTAGACCAGAGTGTCTAACCAGACCGCTTAGACACTGGTACAGATAGGGACGGGAAGCATGGGGAATCCAGGACAGATGATCCCTTCAGGACCAGTGGTGAGAGTAGCAATACCGGGAGAGTGGAGGGAAGGTGGAGTATAAAGGGGGAACCAGTTTTAATGATCTACATATAACCTCCTCCCTGGAGTATGGACAATAGGGAAGAAGGTGAAGGGAGACATCAGACAGTATGCAATATGACAAAATAATAATTTATAAATTATCAAGGGGTCATGAGGGAAGGGGAGCAGGGAGGGAGGGAGGAAAAGAGGAGCGAGTAGTAGAAAGCAAATATTTTGAGGATGACGGCAACAAATGTACAAAAGTGCTTGGTATACAATGGATGTATGGATGGATTGTGATAAGAGTTGTATAAGCCTCCAATGAAATGATTTAAAAAAAGATTCATTGGAATGGCATCCTGCTGGGTATAAAATGAGCCCTCTGAGAAGCAGGATGGGGTAGGGGCAGGGGGAGATGGGGTCTACTACCAGCTTCAGTCAGTGGGAGAGAGCATCCTCTGAACTCCAAGATCCCTGCACAGGAAGCTTCCTGGATCCAGGTGACAGCTATGACATCAGAGGAGCAGCAGTTGAAGTAGGAGCCAGAGCATAAAATTTGGTGGCGCAAATAGAGCTAAGTGCTTTGGGGTAGGAGGCCAGCTTGTGGAGCAGGGTGCCTCTGGGCATTTAATTGGGGGAGTTGGGCTTGCTGAGTCTTGGAAGTCGAGCTGAATAATTTGAATATTTACTGAGTAGGGTGCCTCTTGGCCACTTTACCCCCTTGAGTTCCCTAACCCCTGCAGCTTCAGAGGAAAGCCTTCAAATTGGGGCTTAAAGAAGAGCAGCACCCCCCTTGGGCATTTGTTAAAAGCCCTGAAAGAACTTTGCAACCTGTCCTGATCAACAACTGGATTCTCAGCAATTCCCACTTGCATAGCATGCTGTAAGTTTCTTAATAACTCTTGAATATGAATACTGTGAGTTCTGTGTGACCATTGCCACCTAGATGCATATTAGAACCTAGACATATAGTAGAACCTAAATGTCAAAGTAGACAATGCTGTTTTAGTGACAGAACTGATTCCTCCTATCTGGTAGCTTGGGTGAAACCCTAAGAGTTAGAATTGACTCAGAGAGAGAGAGAGAGAGAGAGAAGGGAAGTGCTGCCATTTTGTAAAGATTGCCACTTGTCCATGGCTGAATTAAAACCAAGAGACTCTAAAACTTATAAAAGACTGTTTTTCCTCACCCTGTGTACTTGAAATAACAAGGTAATATATCATACTTTGAGTAGAAGTCAAAGTAGTTCTGGTTTCTTACCAAGACTTTAAAAATAAACATATGGGATACATTAAGTATATCTTTCATTTCTTTCAGTGTACTCTCCTTTACAAGTGCCAGTGCTTTGTATTCCTATGGTTGTTTTATTGGTGAAAATGAAAAAGAAAAACTCATTTGGAGATTGCTTAGGATTTGTAAAAGGTCAAAATGATCGTGGGGGAGCAAGCTGCTGGCCATGTCCTGGAGCTCTCCCTGGATCCCAGTTCTGGGTCCACCACTTACTAGCAATATGACTTTGGGCAAGACACTTAGCATCGCAGATTGCTGTGAAATAAAAGGAATAATGAAATAGACCAAAAGGTCTATAAAGCTTCATTAAGAACATTCAAGTCTGGTACATAATCGCTAGGTAGTGTGGATAATAAATGTACTCATCTGCTAATTGAAAAATCAGAGGCTTTAGTTTATGCAGAGGTGTCTTGGAAGAAAGGCCTGGTGGTTGACTTCCCCCAAAAGCTATTCCATGAAAACATTCTGGATACTCAGGGGGAACTAAGAGCCATGGCATAAACATATGAATGCACGCCCATGTTCATTGCAACAGCACACACAATTTTTTAAAAACCTGGAACAACCTACATCCCCAGCAGCAAATAAATGGATAAACTATGATACTCACAATGAAATACTGTGTGACATGAAGGAATAATGGGAAGGGCAGGTAGGAAAGAGGAGTTGATATCAAGGGATCAATAGAAATTGTCTAAAAAAGAATGGTGGCAACATAAGTACAAATATGCCTGATACAACTGATGTATGGATTTTAATAAGAGTTTTAAGAGCGCCCAATTAAAAAAAAAAGGATAACAATGAATTGTGAAACATTCCACAACATGGGTGATCCTGGAGGACATTATGTTGAGTGAAATAAGCCAATTGCTGAAGGATAAATGTATAACCACTCACATAAAATGTCAGCAAGAGGTTTACATATGGAAACACTCTTCCCTAGTTTTCAGGGATGAGAGGGAGGGGAAGAAACATGATAGAAACTATCAACTAGAGAGTGTATATATTGTATGGAGTGAAAGGCAACACACAGCACAAGGAAGGTCAAAGCGACATGACAGAGACAAAGGAAGATACTTGGAGGCATGCACCAGCAAAGGGGGTCAGTGGGCAATACTATTATGTAGTGTAATACATATTACATATTACCCTTTAGCTTCAGTAATAAATAACAGTCGACAAGTAGACACATGGGGAGATACATCAGCTGAATGGCATTTGGGAATACACCCATGTGTATACATAGGTTTGGCAGAGGGCATTTCTACATACTTATTTCTATGTGCTGCAGATGCATTCAGGCATCCCATAGAGCATACCCGGGGACAACATTATGCAAAAGCTTTTAGCACTAACCAAACAGTTTGAGGGAGGGACTGAATCACTAGACTTGAGGGCATAGGATCCTAGTCTTGGAGATCATCTCTCCATGACGGTCAGTTGGCACAACTGGGGTCTTAAATGCTTGTGAGTGGCCAGCTAAGATACAGCTACTGGTCTCTTCCTGATCTGAGCAAAGGCAAGTGGAAAAAAAAAAAAAGGCTCAAAGAAACAATGAGTCCAAAAAACTAAGGATGATTGAACATCAACCTCCGTGATTCTAGCTACCACTACTGACCTCTCTGATTAAATCACAATACATGGTCCCAGGAGGAGGAGGAGGAAAAATGCAGAAAGCTCAAAATCATGAAAAAAGACTTTAGACAACTATCAAGCCTGCTCTGGGGCTCAGCTTCTACCAAATGACAGCCTATAAAATGAATAGCATCAGCCCTAAAAAAACGCTCTTCAGAAAAAGCAACCATTTCAGCCTGAAAGGGTAGAGTTTTCTAAATAAAGTTCAGAATGCAGGAAAGACAGGCAAATGAAATCAAGGAACCCACAGAGGGGCAAAGTGCTGTGACAGTACGGGGATTGCTACTAATGTCACTAAACAAAATGTCTATAAATTATTGAATGGGAAATGAACTCACCCTGCAAATTTTCACCCAAACAACCATCATGCTAAAAAACAACAAGATCTCATGGAGCATAGTTCTGATATTTCTCATTAAGTCTTAGCCCATAGTATGACCGTATCTCCTTGAGCTCCATAGCGAGGAGATACAGACAACAGAGGACAGGCCTCCTCTACTCAAACCAAGCCAAGCCACTGCCACCCAGTTGAAGGCAAGTCATAGCATCACCACAGGACAGGGCAGAATTGCCCTTCAGTTTCTGAGACTAATTTTTATGGGAATAAAATGTTTCCTCTTTCTCCTGAGGAGTGGCTTGGTACTTTGAACTCCTGACCTTGCAGTTAGCAGCCCAACACCTAACCACTACACCACCCGGGCTCCCTGCCTCATATACCGACCGGGGGTTCACAACACTTGTGGAGAAACAGAAGATAATGGGACTTTTCCATGAATTATTAAAGGCCCCTCATATTTGTGCATAAGCAAATGGAGTGGAGCACTTAGTGCTAAGCCATGGAGTTACTCTTTCAGGTTCTCGTGATTTTTTTTGTCTTCTTTCCATAGTAAGCTGCAATCTTCCTTTCCATACCTGAAGTCCAACTTTTTTCTATATAACCCAGCCTAGAGGATCAGAGAGGCCATATGCACAAAACAGTGAAGTAGATATTAAAATTAGTTTTATTTTTCTACTTTTAATAAATGAGAAGAAACACAGTAGTCTGTCTCATATAGAACATTTATAATACATAACAATCCATAAAGCCTCATGGTGAGGTAGGAACAGCTTTGGAAAATAACACACAGTCATAAAACATACAAAAAGTTAGGTATAACGTTGCAGCACTAGACATTTTATCTGCATCTGCATTTAATGAGATGAAAACTTTGCCACATTTGGCCCCCAAAACAGGCAACAGCAGACACAAAAACAACACAATAGGAAAGCTTCATAGAGAATCACAGCATACACTGATACACTTCATTGTGCTGTTTCAAGGCAGAACCATAACATGGCAATTTGTGTCTTAATATATAACCACAGATTAATTGTATGTTACATTCCCTTCAGCATCTTTTTGCCAAAGACACCAGACGACAAAATTTTTGGTTTAAAAGTTGAAATCGACATACAAAAAGGCTTTTGTGCCAGTGAAAATGACAGCTAAATAGTTCAGAGCATGTTAGAAAACAAAATAGCATTGCCACATCAAAATGGTACTATGACAAGTTCCATTTTAGAGACGGTCATCGCTGTTATGTGACAGTTTCCATTCAGAAACAAATAGGAGGAAAAGAAAAAAAAAACCCTCCACCTTTCTAAGAGTTTTAACACTGTTTTATGACTTAACTGAAAACATTAAAATAAATATTTTTATATTGTAGAATTGCTCTCCATATTTGTTTGTGTGAATATCTTAAGACAGCAGGTAAATGACATTATCATTCAGATGACATCCATTCATAAACAGTAAAAATCTTCAATTCCATACCAGGTAACATACTAAATACTTCACATTAGATTTCATAGGTAATTTTCCTCAAAACTTTCAAAAATGAAAAACGCACGGAGGATGCCAGCAACATGAAAGCACACTCACAGAGCCTTTTTCCCCTACCAAATCAGTTTGCTAAGGTGCACTAGGTAGACATTCTGCATGCTCAAATGACATACCTTAGGTATTCAACATATTGTTTTCTAAAGCATTAAAATACCTACAGAATTTGGGTTCTCGCTTTGTTTTTTAGATTCTAGTCCATCCCTTTCTTACCATGCAGGCACCCTCAAAAAATATTAATCCTGTAAGCTAAAAGGTGACAGTAGAGAATTCAAGCTCTCAACACTAAGGCTGCATTTGGCTTGGAAAAATAACTGAGTTGGTTTTAATTTCAGGCACCCACAGCACCTTCTTCTCACTAAATGGAGACAACAGACAAGTTTCTAAACACATATTCTAAATACACCAATCCTGCTCCAAGGAAAAGAGCCAGCAGGAGGGATGCGCGTTCTGTAACTGATGCCTGTGATAAACAGCCTGCTTACAGCTTGGGCTAAGCCTCTTAGTCATCCAGAGTATTTCCCTCATTTTACTTCAGAAAGGAATAAGCTATTTTGAAAAGACACCGATCTTCCACAATATAAAAGCGTGTTTTTTTTTTTAATGTAATGCTAGGATAGCTAAAAAATGGGTTAGAAAAGTGCATCATAAAGAAGTCTGTTAAAACTCAAAAGGTGAGTCAGTGCCCACTGATTTTAATTATGACAAAGTCCTTTGAAAAAAAGCATCCACTTTATTACATGAACTAATTAAAAATGTTCTGCAGTTTAATGTGTTAAATCAGGAATGCACATGTTCAGTACAATTCGCAGATTTCCCTCTTGCTCACCCACAGGAGATGCCCGAGTATCATGCTAAAAACAAAGAAAAAAAACAAACTTCAAACACTTTTGCAAAATTCAAGCTAACTAACTACCAGTTTAGGAATTGAATTACCCAGTATCAAGTGAGAGTATTAAAAGATTAAAATGTATTGCAAATCGGCAGGTTATGGTTTGGGCCCTTTACAGTAAATGTGAACTTACAAACCATGTTCCAAAATTACCTTTATTCTCATTGGAGAAATTCGCTATTCTTAAATAGGCCCATTGCCAGCAATAGGCTTATACTAGAAAACAAACCACCATCTTCCACAAATATCATCCCTTTAAAAAGTTAACTGTCAAATTCCAAACTTCATCTTAAGACCCATTACACAATTATTCCAGATCCCCAAAGATAGCCGTTCCAAAAGTAGTCAGCTATAAAAGTTACCTAAGTAGTCTGGACACCTTGTTTCTAGAAAAATAGAGCTATACATGATAACTGATCATTTTTATCCTTTAGAGGACAAAACTACAGTTTCTTCCCAGAGCTTAATACCCTCTCTATCAAGAAAAATATAACTTAAACACCCTAAAATATTTTTTTTTCCTGTGATGGGTTGGAAATCTATAGCAAAGTGAAATAGCCAAAACCAGTTTCCTGTGTAGATGTTGTGTCCTCTTCACAAACTAAACTGCTACTGAAAGATCAGAACCACGTCAGACAGGATTCTAGTGTAAATAATTTGCTGTCTTAAGAACTCCATCTTCCAATTGCATTTAAGCTTCAGATTTTCTTCCCCCCTCCCAAGTCAGTGTCCCCTAGCGAGCACAAGCATTGCTAGTTTTGCTTGGAAAACTTCATTTAAATCCATTCATGATTGGTCACCATGAAGTGATTTGAGCTCTAAAATAGAATTTACCCACCATTTTGAAGACGGTATTAATAACTCACATTTAACATTATCAAATCTAATCTCCTGAGAGCTAGTTGTTGTGTTTAGTTTGCAAGGAAATGCCCGCCTCACTGTTTCTGATACCAGTCTCTCAAAGACAGGGAATGCTGGTGAACAGGGCCCTGGACTCACTTTTGGTAAAAGAAAACAGAGGAGTTGAAATTCTTAAAAACAATTTAGAAATATCTTCTGAGTGCTTACATAATCTAAATAACATGTAGTTTGGTGAACTTTCTTCCCTGCTTTTATTCTCCATATATTCTAGTATATGTGTATACCAGAGTCCACATTCTATTCACCATACCACTGTCTCTTCAATTAACACTCAGAAATACAGACCATGGGTTAGTAATTGATCTTAAGTACTACTAATACTCAGGGTAAATTACAAAAAGGAACATCTCTTACTAATGTTCTTGAGTCACTCTTTGAAATATGCCACTACACACCATAATGAGGACTTCAAAGGGTAAGTATATATTATCTAAAGCATTAAAGAATACAAACTTGATGAATGAAAGTTTAGTGATTTGCAATGCTATTACACAAAAGTATAACCCTGGAAGGGGGGGAGGGGGAGAAAAACAGAGCTTCCAGTAACAATTTATTCATCCCCCCCATTCATTTTTACTTGAAAAAACGGAAATCAAATGCCATTATGTTATAGAAGGTTTATACTTACTTTCAACAAAAATGTAACATAGTGTTAAAACTGGCTTTGCAAAAATGGCTACAGCCTATCTGTACTCTGCACTAATCATCACCAAGCCGTACGTAGAAAGAACTCTGTTAGGCAGTCCCATAATGTTCTTACAAAAATAGAATTAAACTGTGTGACCAGAACAAGAACTTCAATTACACAACTTGGCAAACTTAGAAATTCTGTGGAGATTTTTGTGTTTTTTTTTTTGTTGTTGTTGTTGTTGTTTATCTCTTGCGGCTTAAAAGCAACAGTCAATTGTCACACCTCTTCAAGACTTACAAAGTGGACTCAGGTTGTTTGTCTGGAATTTTTTTAATCTCTATCACAACGGCAGGGATGCTGTCAACTTTAGTCCTCCTGGGCTTCTTCTCGAGATTGTCACTAAGTTCCAAACAAGAAATGCTCACGGCCGGGGCCTTTTCTGCATCCTTTCCAGAAAGAGTCTGGGGCCGAGTCCCACAGCACTGCTTCAAAGCACATTGAGTTCTGCAAGCCAGCTCACATGGGACAAGGCCGGATTTAGAGCCTACGGTAGCAAACTCCGGCTGAATGGTGGTGGCGTGGATGCCGTGGTCATGGAAAACATCCTTGATGGTTTTGGCGACCTGCATGTACGACGCTGGGTCCTCACACTTGATGTGAGCCGTGGCGATGATCCTGCTGCCCGCGAGTTGCCACACATGCAGTTCATGAACTTCCTCGACGCCGTCAACACTCCGAAGTTCCTTTATCAAATGTTTGATGTCAATTTGCTTAGGAACAGTTTGCAGGAGGATAAGAGCAGACTCCTTAAGTAATGGGAAAGTTGTGTAAAGAAGGATACAAACCATTACAATACAAAGAGTTGGGTCTAAATACAGTACCCAACAAGGACCGGCCTCAAAAAGGGAAGCGTTAGTGCTATTAATAACTTCTATGAATGCTTTGCAGGGGTCGGGAGCACATGGGTTCACACAGAACTCCCCATCAGGACACCCTTTCCAAGAAAAATAAAAGACCAAGGCATTTACTACTACAATCACGGAACCTAAAGCATCTCCAAAGACATGCAGAAAGACTCCACGCATGTTAAGTTGCCCCGCATTGTCCTCATCTTCTTCCAATTCCATATGGTCAGCTTCTTTGATAATATTTCCATTCACTTGTACCTCCATAGCATCACTGTTGGCCTTTGCGGTCTCTATAAAGAAAGGGAGATTGAGTATCAAAACAGATCTAGAGTCTTTACTTACAATTTCATCTTTGACTTTACTTGCCCACCAAAGGAAGTGAACAATGCTTACCTCCTTTTGAAATAGTAAATGAAAATTTTCATGAAACAAAAATTTGTTATCTGCACAAGGCCATGTAATACAAACTAATACACTGGGAATAGGCCAGAGCACAATAGCCTGGGCTTAAGACCTTAAGACAGTAACAGGATCCTGCCTCCCTGTGCGCCTAACCACCAGCTTCAAACAGTGCATCTTCTTCTTCTTTTCTTTTTTTCAGTGCATCTTCTTTATGGTTGTGGAGTCCCATGGGCATTCTGCTGGGTATATTGGTATAACAAACCAACTTCCATCAAGTCGATTCTAAAGTGACCCCTGTAAGAGCTTCCGAGGCAGTAAGTCTCGACAGGGGCAGATAGTCTCAACTGCACCCCACGCACGGTGGATACGAACCACCAGCTTTTCAGGTCAGCAGCCCAATGCAGACCGGACAGCCCCACCAAGGAAAAGATAAAATTGAACGTCACCAAAGTTAAATGCAACTGGCGAGTCTAGGAATACAAAGGGCCTGATTTGACAGGACGTTCTGGCCTGGTGATCACTCTTGAAAATAAAAGCTGGTTTAACTTTTACACTTTTTATGTTAACGATAAAAGACAAGTTTCATTGTGGGAAAGGGTCTTTAGAAACACTTGAACAGCTACAGCAAGGTTTATTAAAACCACTTGGGGGAAGGTTGGATGTAGTTGATTACTACCTTCCTTTCTAGCTCTTGAACTTTCTAATCTGAATGTATACACCAGGGCAACTTCTGATTCCGGAACATGCCCCTGCTGGGGGCGTGGGGTGTGAGGACATCCCTTAACCTGGCATTCTGTACCTTGGGGTAGAAAAACAGAAGCGTGCCCGTGACATATGACCCAATCAGGTAAACACATATAATTGGAGCAAATGGAAGGAATTACACCGATTGATTAACAGGCACAGAGCTTGAGTGGTAGGGCCCTGGCTGATTTCTTTTTCCATTTGCTGTCTTCATTTCCATATTTTCCAAATTTCTTTCGACAACACTTATTGATAGCAAGAAAAGCATCTATTAAAAAATACAAGATGAATACATTATCACCCCTCTTAGCCTAATTGGGATGAGGGCTAAAAGAAGTCCTTAGACAGGTGCCGAGCCTACTCCTTTGAGGAGGAAACCCAAACCCACCGCTGAGCAGTGGCTGTCCACTCACGGCAACCCTGTAGGTGCAGTTGAACTGCCCATGGCTGCCCCTCTTTCGGCAAGCAGTGGGCCTTCAGCTTTCTGCCACTGAGCGAGGTGGGTTCGAAAGCCCGCTGGGTTGCAACTGAGCGCTTCACCAACCGCGCCACCAGGGCTCC
>PVJH01008728.1:0-58850 GCA_004026705.1 Nesogale talazaci | reverse complement strand
GCCGAAGCCGCTGTGGTGGTGGAAGAGGCAGAGCCCCAGCACGTTGACCAGCAGCCCCGCCAAGCCGACGCCCAGCACCACCAGCGGCTGCTGCATCTCGTGCGGCTCGACGAAGCGCTCGATGGCCTCGAGCAGGATGGCGAAGCAGAGGCCGGTCAGGAAGATGGCGTTCACCAGGGCCCCCATCACCTCGGCCCGGATCCAGCCGAACGTGTTCTTCTGGGTGGCGTGGGTCCGCCGGGCGAAGCGCTCGGCCACCAGCGCCACCACGAGCGCCAGCACGTCCGACAGCATGTGGAAGGAGTCGGACAGCATGGCCAGCGACGAGGTCACCCGGCTCACCACCACCTCCAGCACCATGAACAGGAAGGTCAGCGCCAGCATGCACAGCAGCCGCCCGCGGTTTCGACCCCAGCACCCCATGGCGGCGGCGGCGGCGTGGGCGGCGGCGGGGCTCCCGGGGCGGCGCGGCGGCGCAGGGAGCGCGACGCGGGGCTCGCACCTCCCGAGCCCGGCCGCTCGGGGGACTGCGGAGGGGTCCCCGCGGCCGGACGGCCGTCCACGGCGGGCGGCGGCGCGCTTCTCCTCAGGCGCCGGTGCCCGGAGTCCGCGCCGAGGCCGGGCTCAGCCCTCGTAGAGCCCACACCCGCGGCTGGGCGGCCGAGGCGGCGGCGGCGGCGGCGGGAAGCTGGAGCCGGGGGCCGGGAAGCCGGAGAAGGCGCAGGCGGGCGGCGGCGGCGGCGGCGGCGGGCGGCGAGCGGCTCTGCGCCGAGAGGACCGCGAGCATCTGAGGGCTCTCGGCGCTCGTCTTCGCTGTGGCTCGGCCGGAGAAGACGACTGCTTAAGAGCTGGAGAGGCGGCGGCCACGGTAGCTGCACTCGGCCCCGTCTCGGGCGCCTTCTTCGCCACCCACCCCCCTCCGCCTTTGCAGACGGTTTACAAAAAAACTTTGCTTTGCACTCGGAACCCCCGTTTTCACACGGACCCGAGCGTGACAAGGCCCTCACGCCCCGCCCATCTGGTCCGCTACGCCTCCCTATTGGTCAGGAACCCTCACGACAGCCGCCCAGCCCCACCTATCACATTCGCGATTGGGTGGTCGCTCGTGGGGGCGGGAGGGGGCGGGTCACGACACCAACCGATGGGGGCGGGGCCTTTTCTCGCCCGAGCGGGGCGTGGGCCGGGGGCCGCGGCCGGGTGCAGCGTCGGGCGTCATGGGGGAGGGTCGGGGGCTCGGGCCGCGTGCAGCGGGAAGGGGAAGGGGAGGGCGGCGCCGGTGGAGACCCTCCGGCGTGGCGGAGCCCCAGCTTCTGCACTGCGGGTCGCCGCAGCCCCTCACACACCTGCGGGCTCCGGGCAGCCTTCAGACTTTGAGCTCCGAGTCGAGTCCACTTGGGGCCGGGCCGCGCAGGCAGGGCAGGGAGGGGGAGCCCCGGCGTGCGGAGCCCTTGGGTCACCCTCCCGTCAGAAGAGCCCGAGAGCGACTAGGCCGACAGACTCATAAACGAGTGCTGCGGGTGGCTTGTGACTGGGCTGCACCACGCGGAGAAGTTCGCTGCTCCACCCCCCCACCCCGGCCGGCCGGTCTGGGGACTGGTGAGAACGGGATCGGCGTAACTTCTCGGGGAAGCCGCTCTCGCTGTCATCCGCGCGACCGTCCCGGGAAATCGTGTGTAAAGCCACTGATCCCTGTCACTGGACATCTCTGGACAACTTAGGATTCACGCTGCCAGCAGGAGGAACCTGAGTGCACACCTGGCTGCTGGCCCTTGCTTTGTCAACAACCCACCCGCCCTGTGATTTTGGGCCAGTCGCCTGCTCTTTACAAGCCTTTTTCTTCATCTTTAAAGTAAGGATTAGACAAGAGATTCCTTGGCACTGGGAGATTCTAAGGCTCTATGATTTAACAAACATCTACTTTATAGACTGCGAACAGTAGTTGTTAGGGGGAGAGTGGGGAGCACTAGGGAGCAAAAGATTGAGCTGTCCAGCTGAGGTTAAAATAGAAACACTAAGAAAAAATGTTTTAATTCGGGTGAAATACTCCATATATAGTGCTCATACTGGTTTCCATTTTCACTTTTATCCACAATGTCCATGGAAGAAGCAGAAAAGAAGCCCTCTCTAGGGTGTGAACCCCTAACATGTCACTTGGAACACAAAGGTGACCCTGACACAAGCACAGTGTTTTCAGTCACCTCAGTTGCCTTCAAAAGCTGGACAATGAGTAAGGGAAGCCATTGGTGAAGAATATTGACTATGCAAACTATGAACTTTCAGAAGAATGAAAAAATCCGACTTGGAAGAAGTCAGGATGCTCCTGAGAAAGGAGGATGGCCAGACTTCTGTCTCCAGTGCTAGTGTTTGTCATCAGAAGAGAGGAAAGGACATTGTGCTTGGTAGGTGGAGGGCTGGTGAAAAAGAGGAAGTCCCTCAGGGAGAGAGAGTGACACAATGGCCACAACAATGGGCTCACACAGAGCAAGGGTTGTGAACATGGTATAGGTCTGGGCATGTTTTATTCTGGTGTAGATGGGGTCTCTATGATTCCCAAGTAACTTGTTGACTTCCAACAACACTACAGGCCGAGCCCTGGGAGCCCAATAACTAACTCTTCGGTTGGTCGTTTGAACCTATTCAGCAACTACTCAGAAGAAAGTCCAGGTGATCTACAAAGAATGTAGGCTGTAAAACCCCTTGGAGCAAGTCTATGCCGACACCTGAGTCAGAAACAAGTCTACGCCATCCAACAAGTTAGGCCTAGACATTGTGCTCTGGTTAGGAAAAACATTCTGAAAGTGAAGACTTTCTCATCGAAGCCTGTTGACTGGAGTCATCAGAGTGACCTTGAACACAGGGGAAGGACTCCAGCTGTTTTGGATTTCTACAAGACAGATGTATTACTTCGGGGTCTGCATGTAAAGCCTTGTTTGAAGCTATGTTATTTTGTATTGTTGATAGTCTATCCAATTTTTCCTTCACTGGTAGCTGGGGTGTCATCTTCTCAATCCTGACTAGGGGCCTGGATCCTGATGCTCTTCAGGAATAGGAAGGAATGAAGAGAAGTTTCTGAGACAATGTGAAGGAAGAATTGATAGGATTTGGTGACTAAATCAGGAACCCTAGAGATGAAGTTGGAACTCTGGTGGCATAGTGGGTTATGTGATAGACTACTAACTGCCAGGTCAGCAGTTCAAAACTACCAGCTGTTCCTCTGAAGAGGATGATGGCTATCCCCGTGAATACATACCCTTTAGGAAACTCTTTATAAAGTGGCTATGAGTAGGAATTGACACAATGACAGTGGGTTTGGTTTGGTGACATAGGAGTGAAGCATTGGACTGCTAACCAGAAGATTAGTAGTTTGAACTATTCCTGGCTATTCCTGGAGGGAAAGATATAGCAGTCTGCCTCGGTAAAGATTTACCACCTACTCCATCAAGTCAGTTCTTACTTACAGTGCAGAGTAGGTGTACTCCCTAGCATCTTCAAGACTTTAAGCTTTCATGGGAGAATCCAGCCTCATTTTTCTTCTGAGGAACAATAGCTGATGGACTTAAACATTGGGGTTAACAGCCCAACACATAACCCATGGAGTCTTACACTTTAGGAGGCAGTCTCGTAGGTACTACAAGTCAGAATTTAAGTAGCTTCATTGTGTGTGTGTGTGTGTGTGAGAGAGACAGAGACAGGCTGATCAAGAGCCTTGAGGGCATTGTGGGTTTGAACCACAAAGTTGGTGGTTCAAACTCTCCAGCCACTGCAGGAGAAAGCTGAGGCTGTCTGTTCCCATAAAGATTCACAGAAACAGTATGTAGGGGTTGCTATGGTTTTACGCAAAGGTAAATTGACAATTGAGTACTGGGAGGAAGAGCATGTGGAAGAATTAAAGATGGTGTCAGCAATTTTAACCTGACTGACAAGGAAAATATTTCCTTAAGCAGATGAGGAAGTTGTGTGTATGCAGGGGTGGGAGGAGACAGGGAGGAAATTTCAAGGGGATGATTCAGGGCTCCATTTCTGTTTTATTTTTTAAATACTTTTATTGGGGGCTCTTACATTTCATCACAAACCACACATTCCTTCAATGTGTCAAGCACATTTGCACATATGCCACCATCATCGTTTTTTAAATCATTTTATTGGCAGCTAGTACAACTCATCAAAATCCATATATCCATCTATTGTCTCAAGCACATTTGTACACATGTTGTCATCTTTTTCAAAGCATTTCCTTTCTATTTGAGCACTTAGTGTCAGCTCCTCCCTTTTCCCCTCCTTCCCTCATGAACACTTGCTAATTTACAGATTATTATTATTTTTTCATGTCTTGCACTGTGCGATATATCACCACCCCACCCCCTTGTCTGTTTTTCATCCCCCTAGAAGAGGGTTATAGGTAGGTCATTGTGATCGCTTTCCCCTTCCCTCACCCCACCTTCTCCTACTCTTCTGGTATGGCTACTCTCAATAATGGTCTGTACTATATTCACTGTGTTTCCAGCTCTTTTCGGTATCCATGTACATGCTCTGGTGGAGCCATCTTTGAAAGGTAGAATTGGGGTCATGATAGGAGGGAGGGGGGAAGCGTTAAAGAACCAGAAGAAAGCTTTATGTTTCACCGGGGCTACAGTGCACCTTGATTGGCCCGTCTTTTCCCCACAAACCTTTTGTAAGAGGATGTCCAATTGCTTACAGATTGGCCTTAGGCCTCCACTCTGCACCCCCACCTCATTCACATTATTATTTTTTGCAAAGCTTGATTTTTTAATGTGCTGACTTTTCAGTGAAGTCTGAGTAGTGGCAATGCTAGAAAGTGGCTTGGTAGATTTGAATATTTCCATACTTTCTTTAGAGTAGACAGTTGACATTTTTTCTAATCATACGCAGACACAAACCCCAAACCCATTGCTGCTAATTCGGAGTTATACCGACCCTATCAGACTGCCTGGCTCTAGGGACCCTATGAAACAATGGTTCTCAAACTGTGGGTCATGACTCCTTGGGGGGTTGGGGGGGGGCGGTTCAAACGACCCTTTCACAGGGGTCATCCTATTCATACTAGTAGCAAAATTACAGCTATGAGGGCAGCGAGAAACATAATTGTATGGAGGGGCGGGGGGAGGGTCACCACAACAGGAGGAACTGTATGAAAGGGTCGAGGTGTCAGGTTGAAAACCACTGCTATGGAACTGCTCCCACCGAATTTTTCAGGTTGTAGTCTTGGCTGTCATATCTTTCTCCCCAGGAACCACCGGTGTGCTTGAACCACTGACCTTTCAGTTAGTAGCTGAGCATGACCATGGCACCACATCACATGTAAGCACAAACCATCGTCCCCTCCTATATAAAAATGTGGGAGCCACCCCAGTGAAGAGAGATGCCTTAGACATTGTCAAGTGGCAACTGAAATCCAAGCCAAATCCTCTGACTCAGTGTGACCTTGCAGGAGAGAATAGAACTGAGTTTCTGAGATGGTAAATATTTGAGGGAGCAGGAAAAGCCCTGGTTTTCTCCTGAGGAGCTGCTGGGGGAGAAGGATTTAAACTAGTCACCTTGTGGTTAGAAGCCGGACTATGTCACCAGGGCTCCTTAGAAGGCAATTGAAGACAAGAAGAATACTTTGTTCATTTTGGCTTCTCCTGGGAGGAGCCCTGGTGTCATTGGGCTGCTAAGGGCAAGGTCAGGAGTTTGAAACCACCAGTGTCTCCTTCGGAAAGATGGGCCTTTGTACTCCCATGAAGAGTTAGTCCTGGAAACCAATGCGGGCAGTTCTACTTTGTCCGAGAGGGTCACGAGGAGTTGGGATCAACTCCATAGCAGGGAGTTTGAAGGTATTTGGGGTGGGAGCCACAGTGCCTCTCTATTTAAGTGTTAAAAAGAGTCCTCCACCTGTGAGAATTTCTCCTGGGAGATGTTTAAAGCAAGCTCGTGCCTGTCAAATTGGTCCAACTCATGGCGACCTCATGTGTAGCAAAGCAGAACAGCGTCACAGGCTGCAGTCTTTATGGAGGCAAATGGCCAGCGTGGCCCCCACCTTTTTTTGGGGGGGGGGGTTCCCTCCACTGGGTGGATTTAAACCAATAACCTTTAAATTAGTAGTCAGATCCTCAGGTTCAGTTCAACTCAGTAGACCTTCACAGAGAACCATTCTTGTATAGGCTAACTTTTTAAAAAAATCAATTTAATTGGGGGCTCATACAACTCTTATCATGATCCATCCACTCATCCATTGTGTCAACCACATTTGTACATTTGTTGCCATCCTCATTCTTGAAACATCCTCTACCAGAAGGAGAAACACATAAATGGCTGCTGCATGAAGCCACCGTTGGTCATTTGATACAAGGCAGTAGGCAACGAATACACAGAGTCCACCCTGCCACCAGCCAGCCCATCATATTTTCTTGACTGGAATGAAGTTATCAATGGCCATGCACCCTCAAAAGCCTTTCCTAATCAAAATGAAAAAAGATGTCAATTGTTGGGAGAATTCTCACCTTCCTTTCAGGAGAGCAGGTTCTGCTCCTGCCTAATGCATGTCGTGCCTGTCGCCATGATACTGAGCAAGCTCCCATGCAGCTTCCAAACCAAGAGACCAGAAAGAAGAGCTGAGCCTGGTGCCGTAAGTGGTTGAGTGTGGGACTGCGACCCGCGGGCTTGGCGGTTCAAATCCAGCAGCTCTCAGGAGCAGCCTGGGTAGCGCCCACGACCACCAGAGGCAGTGATGCCCCCTCCCCCCCAAAAAAGAGACCAGAAAGAAAGGTGTGATGCGTGCACTTCTGAACGTCCACCAGTGAAACTCCTCTGGATCCCAGTGGTCCGATCTGCACCAGATCATGTAGGGGGCATGGGATCAGGCAGTGTTTTGTTCCTTAAACAGAAGCCGACTTGACAGGAGTTAACAAGTTTGTCGATCCAAAATGCAAGATTAAAAGGATTCTAAGGAAAACAATAATTTTTTTAAAAAATCTTAGAAAACTCACCAAGCACAGACACAGTTGCAGATTTTATTTTTCTCCTCTGCAATTTAGTTTATTTAGGTGTTTTGGTTTTGTTTAATTTTGTTTGTTCCTTTTTATTATGCATTAGGTGAAGGTTTACAGAGCAGATCATAGTGTTACATTCAGTGATCTGTAAACATTCTGTTTCAACTTGTCCTTGCAAGCCCTTCAATGTATATCACTTAATCCACAATCCTCCCTGTATTTCCTATCTCCAGCCCCCTCCTTTTTTAGTCCTCTGACCTTCATCTGGGTAAAACTAGCTTTTGATCATGCATAGTTATATACTTCATTATTCTGATGTGGGACGAGTTCCATTCCAGGCCTGGAGGGTACTCCTGTGAGTCTGAGGCGTAGTTAATTACTGAGATCTGTCCTTCTAACCATAATACCTTTTGTGATGTATTGTAAATCTAGCCCCTATATCTGTGGTCCACCTGACTTTCCTGTCAGTCTGTCCTTCTATGGTGGCTTGTGTGTAGCTATGATACTGAAAGCTATGTCACTGGTATTGCAAGTGCCAACAGGGTCTCTCCAAGTGAACAGGTCTCTCCAAGTGAACAGACAAGAACAGGCAACGAAAGGAAGACTTAGCACCCCATGTCAGAGGAAGAAGCCACTGAAAACCTTATGTTTCACTTCAAAGCACTATCCAACGCTGAAAGCCTAAACAAAGGAGGCAGAACATTGTCAGAGACCCTAATGGAAGATGAACCCCTCAAAAATATTAGCTTCAAAAGTACTGTGATGATTGAAACATGGAAAGTGTGAAGTATGAATTTAGAAAGAGTGAAAGTGGCTCAAAATGAAATGGAAGGCGGACTGAGCCCCAGTGGCGTAAGTGGTTGAGTGTGGGACTGCAGCCCACGGGGGTTGGCGGTTCAAATCCAGCGGCGGCTCTCAGGAGCGGCACTGGGTAGCGCCCATGACCACCAGAGGCATTGATGCTGCCCCCCCAAAAGAAAACGAACAAACAAAAAGAAATGGAAGGCATGGACCTTACTAGAGGGTGTGAATCAAGTCACCAACCTTTGTCTCCTCAGGGATATGGTGTGCTAAAAGGCAAAACCACCTGCCATCGGTACTAACCTGGGTGGAGTAGAGAAACAAATACATATATGTAGAAGAAAAAGCTTTATATCACAAAACAGTCCAGTTCAAGCCAATAAGTCCGATATTACCTCATGTGCCAATGGTAGTCCATAAATTCCTTTTTAGACTCCTGCCGCCATGCAGTGATACCAAATGCATGAAGACCACAGGCCAGTGGGTGGGAAGTCTTCCGGATCCAGTGGTAGTGGAAGCATCTCAGTCCTGGTGTGGGTCTCCATGTGGCTCCTCAGCTCCAGGGCCCTGGGTCTATCAATGTACCTCCATGGGTTTGTCAACAGGAATGTCTCAGGGAGACAAGCAGAGAGTGTATCTAGCCTTCAGTCAGCTATTTTTCTCCATTACACCTCCAAAGGAGGTCATCAAGCTGTGGCCTGATTGACAGGCTAGACTCCACTCACTGCCACACCATCAAAGCCTTCCCGTTCGTGACCTCTGTTTCCCGAGAAGGCTTGCAAGAAGACTTGCCTTGACTTTCGGGCAGATTTGACTTCTGGCTCTGGATCATGCCTCTAGCTTGCCTTTCTCGTCTGGATCTCTGGTTCTCAGGACTTGACGTCACCGGCTTCCGTGTGGATGAGGAGGATCCTCTAGACCAGCGGTTCTCAACCTGTGGATCGTGACCCCTTGGGGGTTGAGGGACCCTTTCACAGTGGTCACCTGATTCATAATAGTAGCAAAATGACAGTTATGGAGTAGCAATGAAAATAATTTTATGGTTGGGGATGGGGGCAGAGTCACCACAACATGGACTGTATTTATGAAGGTTGAGAACCACTGCTGTAGACCCACATCCGGACTGTTTGTTTGAGACTTAACAGCACTCACAACTATGCGGCCATTTTCCCAAAGCATCATGAGTTCTGTGAGATGTTCTTGCAGGATATACTAAGGGGAGGAGGGCTGGTTCACTTCAGGAAAAATGGAGTGGTATAATAACTTGGAAAAGTTGGACATGTGGGACTTCTATAATCTCCACCTCCTTGGCATGAGTCTGGTATTCTTCAAAAAGAAATTCACAGGGTGCTGCTAGTCTCTCATTGACCAGGGAGTCTGGTCTCTTTTATCATGTGGACTTCTGGTGCACATTTTCCTCCCACTCGATCCAGGGCCGTCTAATGTATGGAATCCCTTTCAGAGCAGTCGGAGGTGATAGCTGCTCACCATGTAGTAGTTCTTATCGAAGGATCATGAAGGCCGATGTCTGTGTGGTTCATCAATCCATGGGACTAAATGTTTCCCTCTGTGTTGTGATTCTCATCACTTTTCTTTCCTCTGGGTGGGGAAAGGCCAATAGTTGCACCTTAGATGCCTGCCCGGCAGCTCTGAAGACCCCAGCCACTCCGCACCAAAGAGCATGGTAAATCCTGGCACGCCAGTGGACTTCCATGTCCCAGACACAAAGGGGACCTAGACAACAGCTGCCCCCGGCCCCAGCACAGTTCTGGATTTTTGTTTACAGTGGAATTTGGTTACAACTTTCCATAACAAACATGGTGGGAAATTTTTGTGTTTTTTTCCCCCCTGGGGTGGGTGGTGGTAACTTGAACGATTATTATAAATATAAACTGAAGTCTCTAAAAACAACACGAGTGCCAAGGTCTGATATTTTTAGTTGTTCTTTGAGGGAAGAGGCAATAGGAAAAAAAAGAACAAACAAATAACAATGCTGTAATAAAGCCGAGGAGCAAAACAAAGGGCTCTGGAGGTAGAAGGGAAATGATCTGAAAGAAATGACGAGTAGAACGCCCCTAGAGAAGCAAAGGGGCCAACAGGAGCGAGACGTGCATGGAGAATAAGGCTCACTCTGCGGGGCGGAGACCAGGGCTGCGTTTTTTGGTTTGCTGGGTAAGCTGAAGAATGGCACATGGAGGCCAGCAGGAAAGTGAAACTCATTTTCATTGCAAACAGAAAATTAGACCCAAATTCTCAAGTCATTCCTGAAAACCCAGGCCCAGAAATGAAAGCACTGACTCTGACAGAGAAATGTTGATTGAAAGCATTTGTAACTTCCTAGGGTGCAGAGTGTTCCCAAGAAAACAGAAATTGTTGAAGGCTCGGGCAGTCCATTTTCCCGTTTGGACGAAATGCCTATTATTTCCAGCCTCCTGCTCTAGGGGCTGGAGATCATAATTAAAGTGCAAAGCACAGAAGTTCAAATTAAAATCGTGTTTCTCCGTTAAAAGCAACTCTCTCCATTCCTGTGTGTGAAGATCAGGTGGACCATTTCAAAAGGCTTACACACCTCAGGAGTGCTGAGTTGAGGGAAGTGGGCCTCTGACATGATTGTGTGACCATGAAATGATTATTCAACCTCTGGGGCCCGCGCTTTCTTCTCATTTTCAGTCAGGGTTGCACAAGATGGCATTAACTGGAATTAGGCATCCCTGGGCTGTGCAAATGGTTAAAAGCATTTGGCTACGACTGAAAGGTTGAAAGTTCAGAGCCACCCAGAAGAAAGACTTGAAGATCTATTTCTGGAGGCCAACAAAGAAGTGCCCGCCATTGAGAGCCCTGCGGAGTGCAGGTCCGCTCTGGCTCATGTGGGGTCGACGTGATTTGGACAGCAGTTGGTTTCACTGTGGACCTGGAGCTGAGAGGCGGGCACCGGAGGTGGAGCTGTCATGAGGGCAACTTTCCGGCCCTCTGGACTTGGGGGTCATCATGAATCTGGAACCGAGTGGTCAGCTTCTGCAAACTCAGAAACTTTTTTTTGTCCTTTTCAGTTCACTGGTGTTCAGCCGATTCCAACAGACTCAAGAAGCTCCACTTTGCCAGTCCGAGATCCTCTGTGTCGCTCTCTGTGGCGGCCGTCTGGAGAGGTGAGCCCACATATGCTTTCCACAATATTTTTGATCCCTTTGAAATGTGTAGGGGACAGTCTACAGATTATGAACTGAGTCTCTATGTAGATGAGAAATTGTGAGGCTGAGGCCCCAACAACACTGTTATATGCTTATTTTCCATCCACAATTGTTGGTGAGAGGTCAAATCCAGCTTGAGACTCATGTACGTGCACGGACTACAACAGACTCTACAGTTCATCTCAATTCTAAAACATTCTGGCTCGGTGATTTTCTTGTTCATTTGTAATTACTATAAGGACTAAGGGTAGGTGGCCTACTTGTGAGCCCTTAACAGGTCACTCCAAGGCCGGATTCTCTAGTGGTGTGTTCCAAAAATAGACCCTATTCACACATAATCATGTAGCATGGTTTAGTTCATTTTTCTTCCTATCTGCCTTAATCCATCTCTTACTGGCAATTTCTTTAACAACCCGAATGCTTTCTAAAGGGCTTATGTTAGCCTTGTGGTCCAGCACTTCTCACCTGAGAAAAAACAAAGAAAACAAATGCTGCCATCAAGATGCTGACTCATTGTGACCCTCTGGGACAGGGTGGAAGCCCCTCTGCGAGGTTCCAAGACTACAGCTCTTTGTGGGAGTAGAAAGCCTCATCTTTCTCCTAGAGAGTGGCTGGTGGTCGGGAACCACTGACCTTGCCATGAGCAGTCCCACACTAAAAATGCACACTTCTCATCTTACAGCTGGGGAAAGGCCTGAGCTGCTGCGCTGCCAGCAAACTCCCCAACAAAAACCAACCCACCCCACTGCAACAGAGTCAAGAACAGATAGCCTCCTCTTCCCGAGGACCTGCTGGTGAGTGTGAACTGCCAACCTTGCGGTTAGCAGTTCAAGCCTATTGTGCTACCAGATGGGGCCAGTCCCCAGAGGATATTTTTAGCACAGAGGTCTTAGAAAGCTGCCGTCTTCTTCCCTCTCCTGCCGACTCATACATGCGATTGCCCTTGCTCCTTCCTGCCTAGCCACTTCTGACTCTGACGACCTCATGTGTGCA
The DNA here is from genome assembly GCA_004026705.1 of Nesogale talazaci. NCBI lineage: Eukaryota > Metazoa > Chordata > Mammalia > Afrosoricida > Tenrecidae > Nesogale > Nesogale talazaci. Next base: position 46,879 of record PVJH01008728.1, on the reverse strand, counting down.
GGATCGACCCCCTCCATAGGGTCTATATGGCTGTGATCCTGATCCTGCAGAAGCACATGGCCAGGTCTGCCTTCTGGGGCATCTCTGGGCGGCTTTCAATTGCCATCCTCCAGCTCGTCGACCATCAAGCCTCCATCTCCCATGGCCTCCCATCTTGTACATTACCATGGAGTTAAGTATCTAGTCTCCCCCATCACACAAAATATCTCAAATTCTAAATATTCGTTTTATTTAACAAGAACATCGATTGAGTCTTAAACAGGACAAGATACCTACAGAGACGGATCATCTGGAAGAGAGAGACCATTAGCCAGAGGTCACACCCCAGGCTGTTTGCTGACAGGTTGTTGTTGTCAGGAGCCCTGAGTGGACTCCATCCACTCACAGGACCCCAGGGACAGCCGAAGGCAACACTGCCTGGCCTGCGCCCGTCTCACCATTGTGCTTATGCTTGAGCCCCTTGTTGTAGCCAACATATCAGTCCATCTCCTCGAGACCCTCATTTAAAAAAAAAAACCCCAAATGCAGAGCTTTAAAAATAACAGCAAAAATCAAAGAAAACCATCACCAAAACATAGCTGCTGGCAGATTATTTTATTTCTCTCCCTCACCTGCCAGTTTTGAATCTTACCTCATAATAAGTAGCTATCACTTCTATATTTTAAAAATAAATTCAGTGAAATCAGTTGTCTTACCCTTGTGGGAAAGCGCTCTTTAGAATTAATCAAAGTCGAGGTGCCAATAAGCAATTCAGGGTTTGCTTTTACCGTGTCAAGAGGTAACCCCTCCCCCCAAATGCTGAAGATTCGGAAGCCTTTTGTTATGAGACTAATATCAAGGGGCAGAGGTATTGCTTGGCGCTGAGGTCTCAGAGTGCCACTGGGGTTCTCACGCATCCCACAGTGCAACAGGGAATGCCCTTCCAGCCAGGGCGCCCCGCCTCTAACGCCAGGCGAGAGATGTGGATTGCTCAGGTTGCACTGGAGGGAGCAGCAGCAGTCACAGCAGAGCAGTGGGAGGTGAGACGAGAGAGACTCTGGCCTGCCTGTCTGCTCCTGGGAGCAGCAGACCAAAGTCTAACTTCATGGCGCTGCCTCGACACTCAGTCCCCCGTGTCGCCGTTGTCTTAAAGATGGTCACAATCACACAGTGGGGGGTTGTTCTTCTAGGCCCTGCTCACCCAGGTGCCTCCAGATGTGATTCCTATCCTTTAAATCTGGCGTGTCGAGTCTGGTGAGGGGGACAAATGAAAACTTAGCTCCCGGCTGTCACCTGAGATGAACCCTAAGGGCAGTGATGGCTCAGTGGAAGAATTCTTGCCTTCCATGTGGGAGACCCAGATTCAATTCCAGGCACGTGCACTTCCTGCCCAGCTGCTTCCCAGCTCTCTGTGGAGACTCGCCTGTAGCTACGATGCTTACAGTGGAGGGTGTTGGCTGAGACACACTGAAAAGGAAGGTCTGGTGTTCTACTTCCACAAAAGGAAAACCCTATGGGCCACAAAGGTCCCGTCATCACTCAGTCAGGAGGAGGGGAAAGACTGGCAGCATTTGCTTCCATTAGACTGGGTCTTACTGAGTTGGCATCTGACTGCACTTGAGCAAACAGTGACCAACGCAGAACCTAGAAAGATGGAGTAGCGAAGTCTCCTGAAAAAAAGGAGAGTCTGACACCCCCTGTTAGGGTGAAAAGAAGGATGAGCTATGAAGTATCCCTGTTTCTGTTGCCAGACCTTGATCACCTCACATAGCCATGGCGTGAGCATTTTCCAATAAACCTCCCATTCCTCTCCGCCCCCCTTCTTCCAACCTGTTTTACAGTATTCTCAGCTCAATGTTCTATGACATCCGGGGGCACGTGCTTGCTCAACGAACTTGGCAGAGGCTCAGAATGAGGTGTAATATTGTAGTCAGCTACCTAAGGCCCCCATTTGTCTTCAGAAAAAAAGAAGACCCTCCATGAGGTCGATGGACACAATGGCTGCAACAGGCTCAAACAGAATAATTGTGGGAAAGAAAAAGGAAACAATTGTGAGAAGGGGACAGGACTGGGCGACGTTTCCTTCCGTCGTGCATAAGGCTGCTATGAGTGTGGCATCTCACCACAACAGATTGTCTACGCAGACATCTCTGTCACCAGCAATGCTGTCCTAATTCATGGTTCCCAGGTATCAAATCATGATGGTTCTCCATTTTCTCAATGGGACTAAAATAGTGACCATTGAGTGGGCTGAGGCTGGGATGAGTTAACACATATAAGATGTGCAGGGCAATGCTTGGGCACATGGAAAGAGCCTATAGTGAGCTGAATGGTAGATTCTCAAGGATAGACCCGCAGGTCCTAATTCCCAGGGCCGGTGAATTTGGGAAAAGTGTCTTCAAGGTTATGATTAAATGAAGATTCTTGAGATGAGATTTTGTGGAAGGATCAGAGTGGATTTTCAATGCGATGATAAGCAAGTATCCTTACAAGAGAGATGCACAACAGATTAGAGAGATGTGAAGACCCAGGCAGTGCTGTAGCTGCAGGCCCAGAATGAGTGGCAGTCACCAGAAGCTGAAAGAAGCCAGAGAGGACATCTCCTCCCACTGGAAGAATGACCTTGATGACCCCCTGATGGTGGAATTCTGGTTATGAGTTCTTGTTGTTACCAGCCACCAAGTTCATGCTTATTTGTTATAGCAGCCACAAGAAATTAGTACACCAAACCAGACTCACTACTACAGAGTCTATTTTGACTCATTGTGACCCTCTAGGACAGAAGAGTGACTAAAACTGCCTATGTGGCTTTCTGAGGCTGTACAGCTTTCTGGGAGCAGAAACACCTTGTTTTCGTTTTTCCTGCAGAGAGGCTGGTGGAATTCAAACTGTGACCTTGCCATTAGCAGTCCAGCTGGTAACTCACTGACCCACCAGGTGTAGTCCAAACCCAGACCAAGCTCACCGCCCACTGAGCTTCCGGCTCACAGTGACCCTGTAGAACAAAGGAAAATTGCCCCTGTGAGTTCCTGACTGGAACAAGGTTCAGCTTTCTCTCTCGGAGAAGCAGGTGGTTTAGAACTGCTAACCTTGTGGTTAGCACCCCAGCTGGAAAGCACTACACCACCAGGCTCCTTAGAGACGAATACAAGACCCGTGGACATTTACCTGTTACCATGTATGAATCCCCAAACAGGCCATTTTCTATTGCCCTTCCTTCCTTTGTTATCTTAAGTTCCCCTAAATGTCTAACACTTAAAGCTCCATTCTCACGGCCTCCAAGTAGATTCTGACTCAGATCACCCCTAAGTATGGGGTCTGAGATTGGAAACCTTTTTTTTTTAAGCTTTATGAAATATAATTCACATGCCATCAAACTCAATGATTTTAATATATTATGAAGAGTTGTGCAATCATCATCACGATCAATTGTAGAACATCTTCTCCATGTTTATTAGCTCATCATTTCTTTCTAACCTCCCCTGTCGTGATGCTAAGAAACTATTAGTATAAATACTATCGCAAAGATGTACCTAGGCTGGATTTGATGTAAAGAAAATCATGCCAGCGATTGAGGCAGTGGCACCATGGTAGGCACACCTGCTGCTGCCATCACCCGCAGTGCCCCTTTACCTGGTGCCTCCCCAGTCTGGATGCTCTCTCCACCTGACTCTGTAACAAGCAGTGTCGAATTTTCTATCAAACTCTGAAATGATGGAGGCAAGGTTCAGTGCGCTTGCGCTGACCAATGCAAGATGGTAGAGAGTGCCGAACTAAAAATCAGAAAGTCAAGAGGATGTGGTTTCTAAGCAGGAGATCGGGGCAGACCAGAGACCCCAAGAGCAGGCTGGATATCTGGAGCACCCTGGAGACCAGTGAATAGCCCAGAGATCCAGAGAAGAGTCCAGGTCTTCTTTTAGCAGTGAATACTGAGCTGAGTCAGTTTCTGAGGACTTCTGCAGCTGGTAGCAGAAGGTGGTCCACTGAGCACCCACGGGAACAGAGGAGGCAGAGAAGGGGCACTGATAGCACAGAAGACTGTATAACCCCACTTGAAGGCAATGAACAGCAGAATTGTATCTGAATGGATATAGCAGGTGGTGTATGATATGGCAAAAAATAATTAATTAATTAATAAGGGTTCCTGGGAGTTGGATGGAGGAGAGGGAGGGGATAAGGGGAGCTGATAGAAAGATAGGAGTTCAAGAAAAAAATGTTTTGAAACAGATTGTGGTAGCAGTTGTACAATATTGCTTGATGTGATTGAATGACGGAATGTTATAGTATCTGTAAGAGCTCCCAATAAAAAGATTTTTTTAAAAGAAAGAAAAAATCATGCCAAAAATAATAATCCCAACAACAAAATAAAACACAGAAAACCTTCAATCAAAAAGAAAATAATAAAGACTAGAACAAATTAAAAATGACTAGGAAAACAAATGAGAAAATATTACATTTTAACCTAGCTGTATTTGTTTGAGGTGCCCTGTAGTGCAGTGGACCGTGCACCAGGCAACCAAGTGCAGGGTCCCTAACCCAAGCCCACCAGCCCACCAAAGCCACCCACTCCCACAAAGATCTACAGCCTTGGAAACTCAAAAAGAAAGCTCAAGTCAGACAGTTTCTGATAAGCCGTTTCAGAAACTCTAGCATATGGTTTCAAGAATTTTGTATGATGGATGCCCTATAATACATGGGGGGTTTTTTTTTCTGTCTTTTACTCTCTCCCCAAACTCTTTGAGGTCAGGGATCATTTTTGTTTTGTTTTGTTTTCTCGTATCCCCAGGGCCCAGCAAAGAGTAGGTGACTCAAGTAAATGGCAACAATAAAGTTCCCATTGTCAGAAGTTACCCACTAACTTGTTACTCATTCCATAGTTTTCTTGGCTGTCAGTATGTACTGTGTCTTTGTCAGTGCTAGCAGTTCGTTCTTCTCGTTCTTCCTGCCCGAATCACCTTGTGTCAGCAGCCTTTCCCAACTGCCAGAGAACCTTCCAGACCCAATATGTTTCAAGGAGCAGCAGAGAGAGCAGAGCGGGCAGTCAAATTAGCAAACAGCAAGCTATTGGCTCATGCTTGGCAGCCTTTTCCTTACACATAGGGAAATGTTGGTTTTCCTCGTGCTTCTCACAGTGGGATTTCACAGCCAGTGGTGACATGGACATGGCTGGCTCTATTTGTTCATTTGTGAACCTGTTTCCTATGTGATTCATGTAATCCCATAATCCATTTCGTTGGTGCAAGTTGATTGCAAACTCCTAAGTGACCAGGTGCCAGTTCAGCCCTCTGCTCACGCTGTCCACGAAGGTTCTCTTAGCGCCCTGTACTTTACTTCCCTCCTCATCTCCCACTTCACCCTCACGGCTCAAGAGAACAGAGTCTGACCACTCCCCTTGTGAATATGACATCAGATAGACTTAAAAGAACACCATCATAAATATCTGGAAGAGTTTTCAAGCTTTGAAAATGTTGCCAGCGGGGGGAGGCTTCACGGGTGAAACCTATCATTTTACCCAATTGACTTTCTTGTGCTCCCATTTGCTGTCTTTCTCTCTTTGAACCAGATGAGGTAAGTGACATACCTTGCGGCCCTTCCCCCACACCCCGACATATTTCAGTGTGCATTTCCCAACAGAGGAGAGGTTCTCTTAGAGACACAGTGCAGGTAGCAGCTCTCTCTACCTACTCTGATCCTGGTGTACCCCAGGTTCATCAGTTGGTCAAAGAAGGTCTTTTTATTTTTTGCTGCTGCTTTAGAAAAGAAGGTCTTTCACAGCATTCTCCACCCACCTTGGAAGGGCCCTGGGGGTGCATTGGTTATGTGGTGGGCAGCTAACCACAAAGTCAGTGGTTCAAAGCTGCCAGTTGGTTCCTAGGGAGGTAGATGAAGATTTCTGCTCACGTAAAGATGTACAACTCAGAAATGTCCAGGAACCAGTTCTACCCTGTCCTACAGTTTTGAGCCCCTATGCGGCAGGATCCACTGGCTGGTAGTGAGTTTTTGAGTTCGCCACCCCCATCTGCCATGCAGCACCTTGCTTAGCCTCAAGTGTGCATTTCGTGATCTTGTCTCTTTAGCAAGCTAACCCAGAACATGCCCACACCTTTCCCCAGCCTCTTGAGACATTGCTCTGTTCATTGAAGAGCACAGTTCCCCTCACCCTCTTTGGTTTTCCCTAGAGGATCCTGCATTTGATGGTGGCCTGATTCTGCAAACTAAACTGATATCCTTCTAAGGCAGCGGTCCTCAATCTGTGGGGCATGACCCCTTTGGGGGTCAAGGGACCCTTTCACAGGGGTCGCAGACTCATAACAGTAGCAAAATGACAGCTATGAACTAGCAACTCAAATAATATTATAGTTGGGGGGGGTCACCACAACATGGGGAACTGTATTAAAGCATTGCACATTAGGAAGGTTGAGAATCACTGTTTTAAAGGGATATCCTATCTGAAAGCAAATCGTGTCCATCTGCCTTCTCTTGATGTGGTTTAGATCCCTTGGTCAAGGTGTTCCCTGGTCTCTGCTGTGTAATTATTTCTCTGCTCTCTTGACACTAATTAGCAGTCTCTGGAGAGAAACGTGGAGACTGGGCAGACATCTTGCTCGTGCACATTCCCAGCACACCCCACCCTGAGATGGAGTATCCATTAATGATTCCCGCCTGGTCCATCCTTACTGTGATGAGGATTGTCGGTGAGGACTTCTCCCTCCCTCATGGCTTAGGATTCTACTGTGAGCAGCCTATTGTTGTCACCCGGAGCTGTCATGGAGTGACACCAATGTAGGGTAGCCGTGTGTGTGTGTGTTAGAGAAGGTGTGTGCCACAGAGCTTTCAAGGCTGTGACCTTGGAGAAGCAGATCGCCAGGCCTGTCTCCAAAGACACCTCTGGGTGGATCTGAATGGCAAACCTTTGCACTTAACAATTTGCACCACCCAGGGACAACTCGGGAGCCCTGGTGGCACAGAGGTTATGTGTTGGGCTGCGACCCCAAAGTTAGCAGTTGGAGGTCACCAGCCTCTCAGTTAGAGAAAGTTGGGGCTTTCTGCTCCCCTAAACACAGTCTCAGAAACTCACAGGGGCAGTTCTACTCTGTCCTATCAGGGGCCCGAGTCCACATGGACCCAATGGCTGGGAGGGGTTGATGAGGGAGCAAGGAGGTGACAATCACGGTGCAGGAGGCCTCCCTTATCTCCACCTACCCACTTATCGATCTCTCATCAGAACCCATGCGTCCCTATGTTTTTGACCGTGTTTAATACAATGTTAGCGTAATTTATATACGTTTTAGTATTATATTGTTTCTCATTTATTGCTTTGCTTTTGGGTTTTGTCCCAGAATTAGCCAGCGGGAACTCCTTTAAGCTGGCTTCCAAGGAAATACTTAAGGAAGCTTGCTGGCTCTTGACTGAGTGATGATATACAAGCCTTTAAGGGTTGTTTCCCACACCCTAACGTAGGAAGACACCAGGTAGTATAGATGGTAAGGGCTTGGCATTCAGCTAGATCTGGATTCCAATCCTGGCTTTTCTATTTACCAGCCATGGTTCCTGGGTAAACTATTTAACCTTTCTATGCCTCAGTTTCCCTACGATAGAGTTGAGAATATTAGAACAGGCCTCATAAGATTGTCATAATAATTAAGAAGTAGTATGTGAAAGGGGTTTCAAAAAGTGTATGGGAAAATGTTGTTATCGTTTCATTGCATTTTCTCACAAACTTTAAAATAAAATACTTGGTAAGTAATTGACCAATAAACACCAAGCATAATACACACCCCAACCAAATACACCTCCATGGAGTCTACTCTGACCCTTAGAAACCTACACAGGACTCCTGAGGCTGTAACATCTTTACAGTATCGGAGAGCCTCACCTTTCTCCCGCACACATAGGAAGAAGCGAGTGTTTTATCTTCCTAAATTACAGTTTATGTATGAACTGTATTACCTCAGGGCTACTACTGCTGACGACCCCATTCCAAAAGTCACCCACAAATCTTATCAACATTCAGATCATCTCTGAGTGCATGGGTCTGGGGGCCCTGAAGTTCCTGGGTGGTGCACGTGGTAAGAGCTTGTGTGTTCACACAGATGCACTTTCAAGAAAGGCCAGGAGAACTGCTTCAGCATGGCCAGCCATGGAGAATCCTATGCTGGGGACCCTGGGTGACTTGACTTGAAGGTCACATGTCAGGGACTGGGACATAACCTATTCTCCTCTGCCCCCATTACAGACAGGAAGTTAAGGTCCCATGAGGTCCAGCAACATACTCCAGAACCCCTACGAGAGAGAGAGAGAGAGAGAGAGAGAGAGAGAGAGAGAGAGAGAGAGAAGAGAGAGGAGAGAGAAAACCAGAAGGAGCAGCCACTCATCAGCTACACATTCCATGCTCCGTAGTGTATCTCCATTGTCATCAAGAACAACGTTCATTTGGCTTCTTTTCCCAGTCAAAGGATCAGTGGGAACGCGTCTTATTTTCTGTCTGACTCATCCTCATTCCAAGATTAACATGCTCCACTTTCGTTCTTTGCCTCCCACTCAGTTTCATATCCAGCCCGAGCTCTGAGAATCTCCTTGCCCCATGAAGCCTCCACCTCACCTATCTCCCCCCCAACTCCCCTGTCCACCCAGCCTTCCCCTCCTTTCCCTAGACTACCAGACCTAGCCTCTTCAGAGTCCACGGGTCACTTTGCTTGGACTCCAATTTAAGAAAGGCTTGTCTCCTTGGAGCATGCCTCTGATCTAGTTTGAAAATAGAATAAAGAAACAGATTTAAGTTGCAGCAGATGTACAGGGACAAGTGTTTGCTCATATGCTCCTAACATTCCATGAGGTCTGAGCACTTGAGCAAAAGGCATGTGTTGCTGGATATATACATTGTATTTCCACCTCTTCACACACACACACACACACACACACACACACACACACGACTTCAGTTATGTTGGAATTTTGCTGAACCAAATAGGACTAGGGAAACCATGCCATTGGGTGAGGCCTTTATTGTGCCAGATTTTCAGTTTTGTGCTTTTTTAAAAAATAAAATAAAAGCAACATGCTCTGACTTGTATCATTTGACCCGGATTACATCAAAATGCTAGTAAAATAGCAAAACAATTACAGATGCAGTGATATGAAGGCTGGGCTTTGCTTCAAAATAACCTAAGAGGTAAGGGAGAGTGGGTGGGGACATCAAAGAAGGCGGCTTGGTCGTGGATTGGTAAAGGTTAACACTGAGTAGTGAGTACATAGGGCTCTGGCGCTTCCTAAAAATATATTTTTTTAATTATATGAAATAGCCAAAAATCCAAACCCACTTCCATAGTCACTTCTCACTCACATAGGCCCAATGGGACAGAGTAGCGCTGTCCCTGTGCAGTTCTGAGGATGTCAATCTCTATGGGACAGGCTCATCTTTCTGCTACCTGTCTGCTGGTGGTCTCAAACTGCTGACCTGGGGTTGCAGCCCAACACAGAACCCATGGCACCACCAGGGCCCCTTATAAAATGATCAAGAGGGGCAAAGTGTCTTCAAAGCTGGTTTACATTTTCGGAGTTCTTTCCACCTTTTGTGGTTTTGTTTGCATTTGTTTTGGGCTTGCATTTTATTCTGCTTCTCCAAGCTCCTGCCTTACTTGAAAGCCAGCTCACATTGCCCCTCCCTCCAGTTTTATAAGCCTCCTGACAACTTTAATCCAGTAATTTCAGAATTCCTGTTGTATCTAGCGCCTACTTGTATATGTTCTTGCATTAGCCCCTGGTTATTTCCTGTGAGTTACCCTGGACACCTTGTGCAAATCTGTTTGTACATGTGGGTACATGCATTAATATATCAACACTATTGTGCAGTGTCAAGCCCATTTGACTCAGAGTGACAAAGAGTGGAGCAGAAGCACACCTATGGGTTTTCCTAGGCTGTAATCAATATGGAGAGAGATTTCCAGGGATTTTCTCTGCAGAGCCATTGGGTGAGCGGAACTACCGACCTTTTGACCATGTAGTTAGCAGCTCAACTCTTAACCATGGCACCGTTAGGGCCCTGGACACAGTTTCAGGGCAGAGATGAGACCTAGTACTCAAGATCAACTCCCGAGTGTCTGGCATGCAACTGGGATCGTAAGTGCTTCCCATTCAGTGCGTCTTCTTACTGGTGGATTGAGAGATTGGTCCAAGGTAGTCAGAAGTATTGAGGCATGGAAAGCTGTCAATTGGTCAGATTTGTCATGCTTTTTCTTGAAAGCGCTTCTCATGGGGTTTGTTGGCTGTAAGGACATTTTTCTCCCCATTGATGGGATTTATGTTAAGTAGTGACTCAAGAACAATTGATGCCAATGTTTTGGTGACTTGACCCACTAGGCAGACTCAGCCTTACCAAACCCTGTCCATGGGAATGATCCTAGAGCCCCCCACCTCCTCCCACTGCACCATCTAATGGCAGGAGGCAGTTGTGTGGGAAAATCTCAAGAAGAAAATGCCAGTTGTTAGTGTTCACAATGTTGCCCCGGGAGCTGTTGGAGAACCATCTCATTTTAGGCTTGTCCATGCTGGTTTAATGCAGGGGGAGAGGCAGATTCAAAGAGAAGCTCCCTGAGCTGCAATTTACTCATTAGTTTCTCCTCACACACGGATCCTTCCGAACGCTGAGAACTGGTGCTTTTTCAGGCCGGGGAGGATCCTCTGTGCTGCTGGAAAGAGTCCAGGACATGGTTCTCCACCTTCATTTTCCTCGTGGCAGGGAGGTGGAGGATGCACGCACGCACAATCATCTCTTCTCCCATGGGCAAATGCTCCTGTGAAGGATACCCTGGACCTTCTCCTTGGAGAGCTTGTTTCTGCATAGAACTCCATGGGAATGACCTTGGCTGGGGTTTGATTCCCTCAGTCCCTGGGTTTCCTCCAGTGGGGAGAGCATCTGTGGCTGTAAGGGGTGTGACCAGTCCAAGGGTCGTTTAGTTTCTAGCTCTCTGCGGAATGCATCAGGGCTTACGAGATGGTTGGTAGCAGGCTGTGACTCAGACTGAGTGTCGAGAGTTCGACCAGAGTTTTCTAGTGCAGCTGTCTTCCAGGAACAGTGCTTTTGATGACCACATGTTCTGTGATTACGGGGGAGGGGTAAGGAAGAGGGGCATCTTCAGGGTGATTCGGTGGCAGAATTTGTGCTGTCTAGAATGAAGATGTTCTGACGATTAATCAAGGTCTGCCACGGTCTCTGCTCATGGTAAGCCGTGCCTCCTCAGCCAACGAAGGCTGCGAAGCTTTTACTCCATGCCAGCTGTTGCGCTCCACGCTACTTCAAAGAGGCAGCTCCTCCCCAGTTGGGTTTGGAGTGCCTTCTCCCCCGCCGGCACCAGCTCTGATAACATGCCGCCAAGAATCGTGAGGTTCCCCGTCACCCGCCCCTCACAAGCAGACAGCCTAGACCCTCCTCTTTCTTCATAGTGTTCTTAATCTGGCGCCCCAGTGTAAAGAAAACAAAAACCTCCCAAACCAATAGCTAGCATCGTGATACACACAGTGTATCAAGGCATTCCCCTTGCTTGGCCCCCGCTCATGGAAATAGCAGTCTAGAACGAGAAGACCTCACGACCATGAGCCAGGCTGCTGCACAAGAGCAAGTCACTTTGAGGACTCTGGTGCACCCGAACCAAGCCACGCTAACTTCTGTGGCCTCTCGAGCCATGAAAGTTGAATCGTGAATAAGAAAGACTGAGGAAGAATTGATGCATTTGACTGGTGGTGCTGGCAAAGAATATTGAACGTACTTTGGACTGCTAACGGAACAAACAGTTCTGTCTCACAGGAAGTACAGCCAGAATGCTCCTCAGAAGAGAAGACGGGGAGACTGTATCTCCTGTCCTCTGGATAGTTTATCAAGAGCGAGCAGTCCCTGGAGCATCCTGCTTGATCAAGTAAAAGAGCAACAAAAAAAGAGGAAGCCCCACGATAAGAGGAGCTGACACAGTAGCTGCAGCCATGAGGTCAAGACGGGGCAGTGTTTCATTCTGCTGTACATATGGTTGCTGTGGGTCATAACGGACTTGATGGCATGTACCAACAGCAACAATACTCTCATGAAGACTATGCTTGACTCCTATACCTCATGCATAGCTGCCACTCATCTTCCAATGGAGGTTCATCTGTTCCCACCGTATTATGCTGAGTCAGCTTCAGTAGAGCCTCCAGACTAAGGTGGACTAGGAAGAAATTCCCGGTGGTCTATTTACAAAACCCATCAGTGAGTACTCCCTGGATCCCAATGGTTCTGTCCTGCATGGGCTCAGAAGGTGACGAGTCAGAGCCAACTGGACAATATCTAAGTTGATCACCTCTTTCTTTCTAAGGGAGTTCTGAGGCAGCTTACTTCCTTTTCCACCAACATCTGGAAATGCCTTCCAACTGCACAAGGATCTAAACATCAGTGCAATTCTGGTTGTAGATGACCCAGCAGCAATGACACTAGTTTGGGACAAATATTGTGAGATGCGCCTCCAGCATTCAGTGAAAATGCCCACATCCAAACTCAGTGGCTTTTGTGAAAACCACCAGAGAATAAAAGCCCCAGGCAGGCCTGCCTGGGACTCTCAGGGATCAGTGATGAGTTCTTTTCAACGGTCTCTGAATGGACCATGACGCTGAGAGCGAGGTTGTGCATACAAGCAACAGCAGCCACAAACCATTTTTAGCACCGAAAATGCAAACATAGGAAATGGGGAGAGACATATCCTATCATTTCGCATCATGTCTATTATAGTGGACAATACCAGGTAAGTAGACTTGTCCCCCCCAAAATGAAAGTCTGACATGGAATTCAGGACAGATAAAACCCTCAGAAACAGTAGTGCACGTAGTGATATCATGAGGGTAGGGGGAAAAGGGGAAACCCATCACAAGATTGGATATATAGCCCCCAGATTGAATATACAGCCCCACTCAAGGGGGACAGATAACAGAAATATGGCTAAAGGGAGACAATGGGCAGTCTAAGACATGAAATAACAATAATATTATATAATTTGTCAAGGATTCACAAGGGTGGGCCGGTGGGGGAGGGAGGGAGAAAAAGAGCAGTTGATATCAAGGGCTCAAGTAAAAAGAAAATGTTTTGAAAATGTTGATGGTAGCATATTTACTCGTGTGCTTAATCCAATTGAATGATGGATTGTTATAAGATTTGTAACAATGAAATGATTAATAATAAATAAATAAAAAGAAAAATGAAGGTCCGGCAGCTGTGGCTCAGATGGCACACTTATCCATTTGGCAATAGAAAATGGTGAGTCAAAAAGTATTGCTCCTAGAGTTTCCATTCAGACAGGCCCGTCTTCACTCCAAGTGACACATGCTCCAATTTGTTCCTGTGATCGGTAGATACGTGCAACAAATCTCAGCACGACACTTCCCTTGGTCTTCTTCAGGTGAGTTCAGAAGAGAAAAAAAAAAAGGTCCAATCTTTTGGGTGCTCTCAAAACACAAAAGCAACCATATGGTTTCGGAGAGAAATTTCCGGGCCTTTCGAATTCAAGGCAGACAGGTCAGCTCAGAAGATGCTGCTGTTTTTGTGGTTGCTATTAGAGGACTAGGAGTCAGTTGCAATTCCTCCTGACCCTGTCTATACACAACAGAGCGGAACACTCCCTGGTCTGTGGACATTCTCACAGTCATTGCCATCCTTGAGCTCGTTGTTGCGGCCTCTGTGTCCACCCATCTCGTGGAGGGCCTTCCTCTTTTTCACTGCCCCATCCATGTTTCCAAACATGATGTCCTTCTCCAGGGACTGATCTCTTTTTAGAGCCTGTCCGAAGTACATGAGACAAAGTTTTGCCGTCCTTGTCTCTAAGGAGCATGCTGGCTGTACTTCTTCCAAGACAGATTTGTTCGTAGCACTTTCTATATTCTTTGCCAGCATCATAATTCACATGCACCAATCCTTCTTCAGTCTTCCTTATTCCACGTCCCCCTTTCACATGCATGCAGGTGATTGGAAAGTACCACGGCTTGTGCCAAGCACATCTTAGTCCTCAAGGCAACACCCTTGCTTTTCAACATTTTAAAGACACCTTGAGCAGTGGATTGGCCCAATGCTACGTGCCATTTGATCTCTTGACCAATACTCCCACGAGCCTTGATTGTAGATCCAAGCAAGTCAGAATCCCCGACAGCGTCGATCTTTTCTCCGTTTGTCCTGATGTCACTTACCGATTCAGTTGTGAAGCGGGTGTTTTCCTTGATAGGGAATTATAATCCATGCTGAAGACTGCAATCCTTCATCTTCATCGGCAAATGCTTCAAGTTCTCACTTTCTCACAAGCAAGATCGAGTTGTATGTACTACTTGTCTTGGTGGACAAGTGACTCGGGGAGATACAAGAGGGGTCATCTTGGTGGATTTTCTTGAAGAAGACAGATTAATAGCAGGAGTTTATTATGAAGTTTTAAGAACAATGATGGAACAATGGTGGAAAGACCAGAAAACTTACACTGAGGATTTTTCCCCCCCAGCATGTCCGTGTACCTGCTCACTCTTTGGGGAATAGCAAGATTCCTTTCTAAGAATTTCATTGAGAAATGTTACCCCATCCAGCCTAAACTCTTGATCTTACCTCTTCTGACTTCTTTTGTTCTCCAAACTCAAAGAACATCTCAAAGGAACTAACTTTTCTGTTCCTTGAGGGTGCCAAGGTGTTCATATGGTGTAAATGGAGTTTCAGAATTTGTCAGGGGAGGAGGTGGAGGAATGGAAACTCCATCTTCAGAAGTGTAGAGACCTACGTGGACAATTTTTCAAGAAGCAATGACTTCATGTCCTGATGTTTTTGCTTAATGTTTCTAGGATTTCGTAGCAAGATTTGGGGGGGGCTGACTTTTGTAAGTCTCTGAACAGCCTTCCCAGGCACAATCCAGAGCTCTAATTCATTCTCAGTGGCAGTCATGGCCATAATTGAAGATAACTAGACATTTAGGTCCACCATCCATCACCACCAAACCATCCGTCACCACCACACCGACCTAGTGTGGTGACTTGCAAATTGATATGATACTGGAAGCTACACCACTAATCTTTCAAATATCAGTAGGTTATTTGACACTGTGGACAGGTTTCAGTGGGACTTTTAGACTAAGACCGACAGACTAGGAAGAAAAATCTAATCTACTTGTGAAGATTAACCAGCAAAAACACAAGCGAATACAATATTTACAAAGAATACTGGGTAGTCTGATGCTGGGAGATGAGTCTCAGTTGGGAAGGCACCTCAGATAGTATACAACAATGGACTCAAATATACTAATAATCATAAAGGTGGCACTGAACCAGACAGTGTTTTTGTTCCGTTATGCATAAAATAGTCGTGAGTTAGAGTTTACTCAGTGACAACTCACAATAACAATAACAGGCAGCTAGGTAAGAGTAACATTTTCTCTGTACTCATTTGTATGCCAGAGTGGATACAGAATCAGAGTCAGAAAACCAGTGTGCTGGTCCTGGCTATGTGACAAATGGTCATCATAATCATCCTGGACAAAGTCTTGTCTCCATGTGTCTCAACCTCACACCTATGAACTTGAAGGCTGGCCTAGCCAGTGTTGTCCAGATGTCTGGTTCTCTGCCCAGATATGGGGAATTCGAATAGCCACATATGGCTTCTGGACAAGAAAAATTTCCTAATCCTCTGAAGGAGATTCTGACATGTGCACAAAGTCGTTAGATTCTGAACTCTATGATTCTCTAGGACTGGGAAGAAAGAGAACAAAAATTCAACCAGTAGTTTCATAAAGCCAAGAGTTTATCATTTAGGCTTTGGCTTGGTTTTCAATGTTTGTACTGTATTATGATAATGCCAATGGCCTCAAGCCTTGAATGCATTAATAAATAATTAAGTTAATTATTTAATCGCCAGACATGACTTCATCGTTGCCCTTAGTCTAATGGAATCTGCTGAAGATGCTTATTTTCCCCCTTGGGTGATCTGATCTACAACCTCAAGAATTCTCTAAAAAGGACCTCTGAGAGAACCACTTGGCTGAGCTGGAGATGTTGAGAAGGGTTTCACCTGCGGCGCTTTTCTCCATGTCCTTTACTTAAAAGGTCTCAGATGTGTGGTGAGCTAGGGGGAGTGTTTGGCTAGGCCATCCAGGTAGCCCCTGCCTCTGTCCCCTGGCCAGCAGCCCTTCTCCATGAGGTCCTTGAGAAACATGGGCTTAGAGAACAACAGTTGACAGCAAAGACTATCTAATTCAGAGCCTTGGATTCCAAGCCCTGGTGTGGATCCCATTGGTCTAAGCTGGTGATTACACATAACCCCTTTGACTTAGGCAGGAGGCACTTTTCTTCCCTCTATCCTTTCTCTTGTAAGTCCCGGGCCTCACTATATACAGTGTGGACACTATCTACTGCTCAAGTAGAACACAGAAGAGTCAGGAATGAGAAAAGAGCACAAGGATCAGAGAGGACAAAGAATGGACACTGGAGTAATTACCACGAGCAGAACTGGTCCACACTGCCCAACCAAGGCCTCTCAGTGGTGGCAGCTGCAGTCCTTCTGATTGGACAAATTGAAGAGTCCAAAGCGAGAGTGTCAGAGAGAGCCAAAGAGAAGAGTGATACTACTGCTACAGCAGGAGAGTGTCCTAAGAGGGGCAAAGAAATGGTCCAACTTCTCCTTAGAGGCAGCTGGGCATCTCTGGGGGGCAACCCTGACTTCTGCATGGGCCACTAGGGGACTGAGTTTCCAACAAGTGGACTCCTTCCATATATTTGGCAGTGATGGCACCCTTCACCACGGCACCCCTAGAATTTAGCCTCATTGCCAGCACATAGTAGGGACCCTGCGTGGTGCAAATAGTTACACACTAGGCCATTAACCAAAGGTTTGGTGGTTCGTATGTACCCAGAGATGCCTCGGAAGGAAGTGGTCTACTTTTGAAAGTTCACGGCCATTGAAAATCCTACTTGAGAGCCTACTTCTCCTCTGGCATGCATGAAGTTGTTGGGAGTACAATTGCTTCTCCTAAGAAAGCTGCTCAGCACACTTGACTGAGACAGACAGCGTAAGACTTTGCTTTCACGGAGATGCACTAGGATGAGTGTAATAACCACTTCTTTGGGGGATGCAACTCAACTCAGCTCAACTCGCACCGACTGAAGGAACAACTGGGAATTTAAGTCCAGAATCCTACCTGGTTTAGGACACAGCTGAAGTGCATGGTTCCTACCCTCCTACACTGTCTTCAGACGTATGTCTCTAGCTCCTCTGCCCTCTCGACTTCATGTTGACTTCATTCCCTCTAGCGTGTCGCCAGTGGAGAAACTGACCAACTCAACAACCCCAGTTAAAAGACAGCACTGCTCTCTAATGGCAAAAGCCGTGAGTTGACTATGACTGTCCATATTTGGGACAGGTGGCCCTCCTGAATAAACTGTGGCCAGGAAGATGGGCAGTGTAAAGGCCCAGACTGTGGGTGAGCATCATCAGATCTACATGAAAGAAGATGGGGATGGATGGATCCTCAAAGCAATTCTCACCTTTACCTGGAGAAGAGAGACTAGTCACTGTGCAGGTAGAACACAGAAACAGCAGTTACCCAATAAAGGTTGTTCTTGGCTTTCATGAGCTGAAACAAGTCATATATTAAGCCATAAAGTAAATTTTTCTGCTACAATTAATTTTGAAGTTAACTCTTTGACTTTAATTGAAACTGTAATCCATAAGCTTGGATTTCACATGGAAGGCTTAGCCAGGTATTTCCTTAAGAGATAACTTTATTGTTTTTCTTCTGGTTATGTCGTTAAAGCTTATCATAAAAGTTCTTCAGAAAATACAGAAAAGTCAGGGAGAAGATGAGCCAGTTAAAGTACAGTGTAGTAACAACAAAATATGTATCTTTCCTCTAGTTCTCAAATGCTTCCTCCCACCCACTACCATGCTCCCGGTTCTACCAGACAAGTTCAGCTAGAACAGAGGATGTACACTGGAGTCAGAAACATGGGGAATTTAAGATAGATGTTCCCTCAGGACGAGTGATGGGAGTGGTAATACTGGGATGGTGGAGTAGAAAGGGGGAACCAATTTGAGAGATCTACATATAACCTCTCTGGGGCATGGCCAACAGGGAAGTGAGTGAAGGGACGCATTGGACAGGGTACGATATGAAAACGCAATAGCAATTTGTAAATTATTAAACGTTCTTGGGGGGAAGGGGAGAGGGAAATATGGGGAGCTGGAACTGGGGGCCTAGGTGGAAGGAGAATGTTTTCAGAGTGATTATGGCAACAAGTGTCCAAATGAAGCCTACATACAATTGATGTATGTATGAATCATGAGGGGAGGTGTATGAGTACCCAATAAAATTATTCATTAAAAAAGGGGGGGAGGGGAAAGAGGAGCTTATACCAAGGGCTCAAGTGGAAAATGTTTGGAAATGAATGTGGCACTATGTGTGCAAATGTGCTTGATACAGATGATGTATTGAATGTTATAATAGCTGTAAAAGCCCCCAATAAAATTATTTTTAAAAGTACAGCAAAGTATGAGAAAGGCCAAAGCTATGTGCTAGTCACATGAAATAATGATTACTACAAGTTTGTTCCATAATTTTCCAAATGTTTTTTTCTGTTTTATGTAGATATTATGTCATGTGCAATCTGTTTTAGAGAGAATATTTTACAAAGCATATATTTGAACATTGATGATTGCCTCATGTTTATAAATATAAAAATCATAATTTTTAATAACCTCATGGTAAAAGATTTATTAAGTCAATTGATGGATATGAAGATTGTTTCCAGAGTTTCCCCAATATGTAAGTCCTAAGTGGGGAGCTTTCTGCAGCTTTCCACAAGAGATTATTTCTCTATGATCAATCCCTAGAAGGAAACTTGCTGTGGCAAGTAATTTTAATTATAGTGTATATCAAAATTAACTGATGATGACTTTGTCTAGTATAATAATTTTTTTTGTTTTCTTCCTGACTTGTAAAAAGCCCTTATAGGAGTCCCTGAAGGTTATCGTCTTAGACTGAGTTCCACAGAAGCGACTCTGACACAGAGATCCATCGTGCTGGAGTTTATTGGGAGTGCCTTGAAGTCAACAGAGAAGGGGTGTGCGTGTGAGGAGAGCAGGTTGGGCAGAAGGAGGAGACGGACCTTAACAGCAGGTCTCACTTAAGCAATGACATGGAGACGTGGGCTGAGGGAATCGCCCTGCACAGCTGCTGCTTTTGGAGGCAAAGAGGCCTGGGCCTTTATGCCCTTGATTGACCAGCCAGTGAAGTGAGAGGGCTGCTCTTAGGGAGGGCATGTGGCCTTAGGCAGGGTGGTTCTCTTCAGCTGAGAACTGTCCCCCAAGAGGAAGGGAACCACCCTCCAGCTGGGAGGTCACACCCTGACCCTGGAGGTGGGATCCGGGCAACACAGCAGCATCCACCACAGAAACCTGAAACTCCCATGTGTGGAGAATCCTCTCAGTTCCTCATTTGCCTGTTGACTTATTCATCACTATTCTTCATTGTTTGTTCATTTTACTGAGGTTTTTTTTAATGGTTAAAAAAGTTTTTTTGACTTTAAAAATCATCCTTTACTAGTCCTTCCTTCCTTCCTTCTGGATTATTCTAGAATTTATGTTTCCCTCTTTTTGTGCCCATTGAAATCTTTAAGCCTTCTGTAAAGTCATTTGATTTAAAGGATGATTGAGGTAGGTATATTTTTTTAAAATGAGAAGACTTAGCTTTTGTAGGAGAAATGTGAGATGGAAAAACGAGAGAGAGAGAGAGAGAGAGAACTGCATCCTGGCCCACCATGTACGTCCCAAGGTTGACACTCTTCCTCTGCACAGCCAAGGCACCAGGAGACACAACATCCCCTCACTGACCCACAGCCCTGCAGGGGACTTCGCTGGAGACAAGGTGCAGGAATTGTGTCTGGTATGCACCCCTCCCCCACGCTACCCCCATCCCCACCCCCACACTGCGGCAAAGACGAAGGGAGCACAATAGAGCAGCAAGGCGAGCAGAGCAACAAGTCCCTGAGCAATGCCCCGAATAGACTTCAGACTCAGAGGGCAGGACTTGTCACCTCGTCACTCTCAGTCAGAAAACATTCATAAGGATCAGCAGACAGATCTGGGACTATTTATAGGCACCACCACCACCCTCTTTCTTCTTCTTTTTCTCCATGTCTGTCTATAAAATATAGGCAAGATAAACCATCCCGAGGAGAAACCAACAGGGCTGATGGTGCAGAGGTTGTGATGGGGCTGTGGACAGGCAAGAGGGGAAAACAAGGGTGAGCCAACAAACCCAGGGAGAAGGGAGCAACAAGAGATCTAAAACTGATGATGAGAAGGCGGGTGTAGAATGCCTGGTTGAGTTTGAGTAAGTGCAGTGCAGCCAAGAGAAATTACTGAGAGCTGAATGAAGGTTGAACATGATAGTGGGACAGGAGAAAAGTAAAAGGATATAGAGGAAAGAACTGGGAGGCAAAAGACATTTATAGAGATATAAGTATAGCTATGGATATACGTAAATCTATTAATATAATGATAGGCATATAGGTGTGTGTACATATACTTACAAATATCAAGATAGCAGATGGTCATTGGGCCTCGACTCAAGTTCTTCCTCAACATAAGAACATTTTATTCTAATAGTTTAGCATACTGTGATGCTCACCTTCCTGATACGGTTGCTGAAGATAAAATGGATGTATAAGCAAAAGTGGTGAAGAAAACTGATGTTGCCCAGCTATTGGAAGATAAAGCATCTGGGGTCTTACAGGCTGGGAGTTAGACAAGTGGCCATCTATCTGGGAAGCAACCAAGCCCACATGATAGAAGCATATCAGCCTATGTGATAATCAGGTGTTGATGGGATCAGGAGACCCAAAACAAATAATCATGTCGATTTGAATGAGGGGGATCAACATGATGCTCTGAAGATCCATCCAAGTTGGGCACACGTCAATAGTTGTTTTACCACTGAATAAGATTGTGCCTGATCCAAGCCAT
The DNA here is from genome assembly GCA_004026705.1 of Nesogale talazaci. Lineage (NCBI taxonomy): Eukaryota > Metazoa > Chordata > Mammalia > Afrosoricida > Tenrecidae > Nesogale > Nesogale talazaci. Next base: position 25,899 of record PVJH01008728.1, on the reverse strand, counting down.
GGGATTTTCAAGTGTTTCATATGCATGTGAAAGCTGGACATTGAGCAAGAAAGACCAAAGAAGAATTTCTATATTTGAATTACAGTCCTGATGAAGAATATTGAAAGTATCATGGACTTCCAAAAGAACAGATTTGTCTTGGGAGAAGTACAGCCAGAATGCTCCTTAGAGGCAAGGATGATGAGATTTCATCTCACATACCTCAGACGTGTTGTCAGAAGAGACCCGTCCAGTGAGAAGGACACCATGCTTGGTAAAACAGAGGGGCAGCAAAGAAGAAGGCCCCTAAAGATATGATCTGACACAGTGGTTGCAACAATGAGCTCAGACATAAGAACAATCATGAAACTGGCATAGCATCGGGCAGTGTTATTTTTCTCTGTTGAGCATAGGGTCAGAACTGACTGAATTTACCTAATAACAACGCAAACAACAGGACTGTGTTGTAAACATGCCAGAAAAGTATGCACCCACATTGTTTCCTTTCAACATACTTATCCAGTCTGTATGCTGAGCAGCTGGACAATATGAAAAATGCAGCAACAGGATTGGAGGAAGGCTCACAATTAACCTGCAACATGCAAGTGCCACTCAACCTTGCTGAAAATGAAGAGGACGTGAAGCACTTACTGATACAGATCCAAGACTACACCTTTTAGTATGGATTACACTTTACCTTAAAGAAAACTACCCTCACAACTGGACCAGTAAGCAACACCATGACAAATGGAGGAAAGCTTTAAATTGTCAAGAATTTCATGTAACTTGACATCACCATGGATCCATCATCAACATCCATTGAAAGCTGCAGTCAGGAAAGTAGATGTATTACACTGGGCAAATTGACTGCAACAGACTGCTTTTAAAGTATTGAAAAGCAGAGGAGTCACTTTGAAGATGGAAGTGCTCTTGAACCAGACCATGGTCGCATGAATAACCTCATATGCCTACAAAAACTGGACAGCCAATAAAGAAGATCAAAGAAAAATTGTTGCCTATGAACAAAGAAGACCAAAGGAAAAGAATGGTACCTTTGAATTACGGTAAACTGATGAGGAATTTTGAATCCCGCCAGGAGAACAAAGAAATCTGTTTTAGAGGAAATACAATCAGAAGGTCCCTGAGAAGTGCGGATGGAAAGATGGACTTTGGACATGCTATCAGGAGTAGCCGATTCCTGGAAAAGAGCATCATGCTTTCGTCATAGAAGTTCCGAGAAAAGGAGGGAGGCCGTCGATGAGATGAACTGACTCTCAGACAGCACCGTGGGTAATGCACGGGGTGGCTCTGAGTGGTGATCAACTCGACACCTAGCACCATCCATCCACCATCATTTGTTTATCCATTTCCTAGCTGAAGGACAGTACGTTTGTTCCAGTTCAGAGTCATTACTGAGAAAGCCGTATGTTAGTCCGGGTAGACTAGAGGAACAAATTTCATAGACACACATATAGATATAAGGAAAGGGTTTATATACAAGAGGAACAGGACATTGAGCCCAGTCCAGTTCAAAGTCTTAAGTCCAATATTAACCCATATGCCCAAAAGCAGTCTATAAATTCTCCTTCTGACTCACGAAGTCACAGGTCAGTGGATGCAGAATCCCGGCGCTGGCAGGGATCTCCCCATGGCTCCTCGCTTCCAGGACTCAGGGTCCATCAACAGCAGAAGCAACTCAGCACTGGCAGAGGTCTCCATGTGACCGCCCCAGCTTCAGTGGTCTGGCTCCATCAGGGCAAAGCTGTGTGGTCTCTCTGCCGGCTCCTCCAGCTTCTCAGACGCTGCCATCTTGACCTGTCTGTGATTCATTGTCTCTGAGACTAACTCCCAACCACTGGGGATGATAGCTTCTCATCTTCACGAGGGAAATATGGTGAGATTTCCCAGAAGTCTTAGGAGAAAGCCATGCCCACACAGAGGCCTCATTGGCTACTCAATGGCTATCTCCAGATGAACAGGCTAGACTCCACCCCTACATTTCCATCATACAATTAACGTAAGCACATGACTGCCACAAGCCACTATAAACGTTTGTGTGTGTGCATGTCGGTCTTTCTTTCACTTGAGCAGAATTGATGGATCCCTTGGCTTTGCTTGTTCTATGTTTGAACACTTTGGCACAGTGATCTATGAGAGAAGCACTGGCTGTGCACTTAAGGTGTTCTGCTGTCGACCAAAAGATCAGAGGTTCAAATTCACCAACGGCTCCAAGGGAGAGAGCTGGCACTTTGCTCACCCAAAGACCCGTGTTGGGTCCCCTCGAGTGGGTTGGGTCACAGAGTCATAAACTCCGCTCGCGCCTGCACCACCCTCACTCTTGTCCTGCGGCCTGTGACCGCTGTTGCAGCCCCTGTTCCAGTCCATCTTGTCAGGGGCCTTCTTCTTATTGACTCCCCCCCCCCCCACCACTAGACCAAGCATGATGGCCTTCTCCAGGACCCGGTCTCTCCTGATAGGACGAGCAAAGTACAAGAAACGAAGTCTCGGCATCCTGGCTTCCACGGAGCATTCTGGCTGCACTCTTCTAAGATATATTGTTTGTTCTTTTGGCAGTACCTGGGACTGTCTGGGGTCTTAAAGACTTCAAGATAAACAAGTGGCCATCTAGCAGAGAAGCCCACACGGAAGAAGGACACCAGCCTGTGTAATCATGAGGTGTTGATAGAATCGGGTATCAGACATCAGAAGACTCAAAATAAACAAACAAACAAAAAAAAACATGTTGTTGAGAATGATGGGAATTGGAGCAGAGACCCCAAACCCATCTGTAGACAATGGGACATCCCCTCACAGAAGGGTCACACGGAAGGGACGAGTCAACCAGGTCATGGTACAGCACCAATGAGACAATATGCCTCTGGTTCCTTGAGGCTTCTTCACCTTCCTCCATCGTGATTCCAGTCCTGCGGGCTAGACGGGAGCATAGGCTCTGGTACAGATAAGAGCTAATTTCTCAGAACACATGGAATCCAGGAACAGGAATGGGAGTAGTGAGACCAAGAGGGTAGGGGGAAGGTGGGGAGAGGGGAGAAGGGGAAACGAACCTATTTCAATGATGGACACCTAACCACCACCCCCACTCACTCCTCCTAGGGGGGACAAACAACAGAAACTGTGGGGGAAGGGGAGGCGGTGGTCAGTGTAAGATATGAAAATAGTAATTTATAATTTATCAAGGGATCATGAGGGTGTGGGAGGGGGGAAGGAAAAAAGAGGAACTGATAGCAAGGGCTGAATAGAAAGTACATGTTTCGAAAATAATGATGGCAACCTAGGTACAAACATGCTTGATACCATTGATGTGTGAATTGTTATAAGAGCTGTAAGAGCCCACAATAGAATAATCTTTTAATAAAAAAATAGTGATATTCTTTGCCAACACCGTAATTCAACTGCATCATTTTTTTCTTCTGTCTTCCTTATTTACTGTCCAACTTTCACTTACACATGAAACCTTTGAAAATACCACGGCTTGTGTCATGCCCCCCATAGTACCCAAAATAGTGTCCTTACTCTCAACACTTTAAAGAGGTCTTGTGCAGCAGATTTACCTAATGCAATGCATCTTTTGATCTCCAAATCAGATTGCTGTTCTCACGAGCATGATTATGGATTGTAGCAATCTGACATTCTTGACAATTCCAAACTTTTCTCCATCAAGATTTACAACCTCAGAAATCCTCTGGGGGCAGTTCTACTTTGAGCTAAAGGGCGTCTGTCATCCTTGGTCTTCCTCATTACCTCCTCATCTTTCTATCCATTACTGTATCCACTGATTGATTACATAGAGCAACACACACTTAATTGGAATCCTAAAACCTCCAACCAAGTCAATAAACTAAAACTAAACCACGAGGAATCTTAACATCTGATAAATGGAACTATGTGTGTTTTTCTTCATTGCTCTACTGGTTAGAGAGAATTTATAGCAAACCAAATTACTTACTTTATACTCAAGACATCTGGTAGTCCACCTTGCCCTGAATCAGGTGGCATATCTGCATGGAACCAATGAATAGAAAGGTCCAGGGATCAGATCACCAGGAATGGATAGGTAGCCCTGGGAACCACCACTAGCTGTCCTTAAGAATAGTCTACTCGATTCTAAATCTCCGCTCTCTGATGCATCGTGTAGTGTCAGTCATGGGAGAGAAGAGGGTCCTCTTCGGCCAACACTATCCAGCAGGGTGCTTGCTTGGAAGCCACATTAGGCAGATGAGGAACAGTCTCCAACTTTCTTCAATAGCTACTTCCAATATCTGTCTGTCTAGCCCAAACCCTCTTGTATTTTAGCACATGTTCCCCTAGTCCTTCCTCTAATGTGGGAAAACTAGAACAACTTGTTCAGAGGCAGCTCTGAGTGCGGTGCAATTCCAATTATGCTGTTTATCCACTTAGGCACACGGAAGCTCAGTCCCCTCCGGGACTTCCTTTTAATTTGTTTGTCTCTTTTTGTTAATTGGATAAGTTAAGTGAAAAGAGGTGTCCCTTTTGGAAGTGTTTGCAGAGAGGAAGTCTCTGCAAACCCACTGAGGTGGCATGCTCCCTACCTTCCAGTGGCAAAGGACACCAAAGAAGAGGCCTGTCTGTCCTTTTGCTCTGGCAAAAGTTTAGCCACCACCTTGCTCCCGGGTGCCAGGAGAGAAAACTACTTTATAGACTCATCGGTTCTCCAGTGCTGCACATTTTACATCTAGCCCCATGACTTCTGCTCCACAGTGATAATCCATTCACCACGCACTTTCCAACCTGGACATTTACTCAGGTGTCTGTGCTTTCATTCCATCTTTCTGGAGCACATACTATGAGAAAGGGACCCACCTACTGTGTGCTAGGCAGTGAGTCAATGCTTAACATTCAACTTACTTGTGGTTGACTAGAAAATACAATTTGAAGATTACATTATGGCACATACACACCGTGGGATGCTAGGCAATGTGAAAGAATGGTGATGAATTTGTGAAATATCTCACACCATTGATGGACCGAGACATTATGCTGGGTGACATGCATCAATCACAAAAGGACAAACGTGAGGGTGAGGGCTAGGCAGAATATGGCTACAAAACATCACAAAGTGAAGCTATTGCTTCTTGAAGATACCCTCCATGTAGGTCCTCACCCATCCGAAGGTGATGTTTTCACTTCTCCAGTCCTTCCCCCAAGGAATTGTGATATTCCACTGACACCACATCAAAACAATAGCTTTAATTTCCTCAAGGAACACACGTTATGCTTCTTTTAAATATCCTTTGAGTTTGGGAATGAAAAGGATTCTGAAGACTTCAGGGTGGAGGAGGTAAGATTTCCCAACAAAATTCTCATAAGGCAACCCCCCACTCCCTCGAAGAATGAGCAGGTGCCTTGTTGTGATGGAAAATATCCCTTAGGGCAACTTTCCCGACCTCTTGTCACCTAGGCAGCTTTCCATCTTCTTAAGATTTCATCTGCATAAGCCCCATGATTGTCTCATGTCTTTTGAGCTTATCGATCAAGATTATGAACATTTGCTATCCAAAAGAGAATCCTCATAACCTTGGGAGTTGATCGCTCTTCTTAGATTTCAACTCTCCCTCCCAGCAGATCCCCCCAAACCACTGTTTTGATCAGATCTTTCTTTACTTTTTCCGTTTGTTGGTTTTTGGGGGGCATCACTGCCACCTGGTGGGAGGAGGAGGCCCAGCCTTGCTCCTGGAGAGCCGCCGCTGGATCTGAACCGCCCACCCCGCAGGCCGCAGTCCCACACACAACCACCACGCCACCGGGACTCAGTGCCAGATCTTTACTTTTAAGGCACCTGAATGAGACTGAGGAAGCCTGGTGGAGTAGAAAAGCACACATTGAACAACTTAAGCACAAGGTCAGCAGTTTGAAACCACCAGCTGTTCCAGAGGTAAAAGATGAGGTTTTCCACTTCAGTAAAGACGTACAGTCTCAGCATTCCACTAGGGCAGTGCTGTTCTGTCCTACCGGGTCCTATGAGTTGGCATCAATTCACTGGCAGTGAGCTTGTTTTGAGTCTCTGAGCAGACTGCGTCAAGTGTATTACTGAGAGAACTTGTCTGCACTCAGTCACTGCTTACAGAAACATGTTGAGGCATTTTGTTCGGAATAAATCTGTAGTCTATGAACTGGAACCCTAGGAGCACTTCTGTTTTCAACGTACCCTTGTATTGTAGGAAACCACTATTGTGAAAAAAAAATCACAACAGCAGCAAAAAGTACACACACGTACATACACACACACACACACACACACACACAGAAACATTCTTTGATAGTTACCAGAGACGGAAAGGGAATTAGGAGGCATGCATTCACTTAGGTGAAAGGGGCGACAAAAAGAAAGAAAGAAAAAAGATGAGGGGGGTTCACTAGGGAAGGTAACAGTTTTCTACAAATTATGATCAGAAAGCAGCAAGGATATAATCACTGCACCCCCGCAACACCTCTCCCGAGGCAGCAGTCATTTCTCTCTCTGACCTCTCAGCCATGGTCTCGGGCTCTGCCCCTGTGGGCCTCTTGCTGTGGCCTGGCCTCCGCCACTCCAGGCCAGGATTTAAAATATGATATTCTTCCTGGATGGTCTTGGGAATCCTCCCATAACCAAATATCTTAAGGAACTGAGCACCTGGACTTGAGGGCTTAGGATTATAGTCTTGGGAGATACTTACATGAACGAGCAAAGTCCCTAAAGATCTTTGTTTGACATTCTATGTTGTTGAGTAGCAGCTGGGGGCTGAAAAGCTTGCAAGGGGCCATCTGGAAATCTAAGACATAAAGAAGGGAAAAGATAGACAAAGATTCAAAGAAATCATTAAGGCAAATAATGACGGACCACACAGAGCACTGCCTCCACTAGCTTGAGATCAGAAGAACAAGAGGGTGCCTAACTGCCGCTGTCCATCAGAATCAGGGTCACAATCGGAGGTCCTGGACAGAGCAGGAGATACATATAGAACCAAATTCAAATACATTAAAAAGATCAGGCTTAGTGGTTTTCCACAGGGACAAGTGGAGCCCCCAGACTATTTTCCTTAGACATCCTTCACACCTGGAACTGAACACAGTCCTAGGGATTACCTTTCAATCAAACAACAGACAACAGTCCTATAAAGTGAATCATTATACCTGTGAGAAGCGTGTTCCTCAGAATAATCAACCATGTGAGACCCAAAGGGCAGCATTTGTCTGAAAACCAAGTTTGGATGGTAGGAAGGGGCAAGAAAGAAGGGTGAAGTGAAATGGGGGGGGGGGGGGGGGCCTCAAGGAGGAAGTGGGAAGAGCGCTTGCTATTCCATTAAGAGACTGCAGTTATTAACTATGATGTGAAATGTGTATAAATTCTTGAATAGAAGACACATTTGTTTCATGGACTTCCATCCAAACAACAATAAAAGGTTCAACGATAGAAAAAAGACGAAACCAAACAAACACCAAGGCCCTTCCACCGGCCCAGCGATGACGCCGGTGTACGAACAGGTAGTGTGGGGATATTTTGTGCACGGAGCAGTGGGAGCTAGAACCCGCTTGAGGGTATCAGAGGGCAAAGCTACCAGAATCAGCGGCCTCGCAAAGACTGCAAGTTGATGAACACGAAAGTGGGGCCAGGGTCTTGAAAGGGACCTGGGAAAGCCAGGCCTCTGAAAGCGCAGCTCATTCATTTCTCAGAACATCCCCCTCTGAACCAAGTGCAAAACAAGCCCCCCCCAACAGAAACATATCTGTACACAGGTCCACGCACATGCACACACCTGTACCTACACAAGGGCCTTCAGAAAGTTGGGAGACAAATGAAATTAAAGGATGGAGAATTTTTCTAGGGACGTTTTGACACTTCCGTGTGTGTGCGCGCATGTGTAGGTATATGTGTGTGTTTGTGTACACCTCAAAGGGGTGGTGTACAGGTTTCACAGATGAGAACACAGAGCACTTCGTCCAGTGCTTGGTCCAGGAAAGGCACACAATAAAGGCTATTACGTAATCACCAAAACTAGCTTCCTGGGGAAAAAATTAAGACCGAGAAAGAAAATGAAGTCCAAGGTGACACCTTCCTGTTGGCCCCACTGTGTGTCTGCTTCCAGCACCGTGTGACCTGCAGTGTGACCGTGAAGCTCCACCCTGGCTCCCTGCAGCCACCTCACCTGCATCCCCACCTCAGAGCTAAATGTTCTTTTTTGCCTAGAGAGCTGATTCATTCTGAGGTCATAAAGCATTTATCTTCAAAAACGGGGTATTAATCTCTGATTGTGCAAGTAAACCAGCCCTGTCTCACTGTGACTTTGCTGAGTGAGATATGGGCATGCAGCAGAAGTGAGAAAGATAAGGACGAGCTGGCCCTCCTTTTCCCATGGCCAGGGCGTGGATGGGGGACACCAGCATGTAAGAAAGGAGGTTTGAAACGACTACAGCCTTTCTATCGGCCCAGCATAGTCTCCGGTTTGGAAGCCAGGGTGTGATTGGAACGTAGGTACATAAACCCTTCCCTCATTGCCTGTTCACAGATGTTCAACTTAGCATTTTAACCACATTTTTCTTTTCCTTTCCAAGGGCCCCCCTCCAGGGAGATGAGAGAGAGAGAGCGAGAGCGAGAGCGAGAGAGAGAGAGAGAGAGAGAGAGAGAGAGAACAAACCTTAAAGCATTCTCTCTCGCATAGCCTACCAGGAGGCACCATCCCTGAGAAGAGACAGCTCAGAGGATAGGTAATTCCAAGTCACTAGGTAAGCAAGTGAGCAGAAGAGATAACTGCTGCTTCCTTTCTTGGAAATGTTCTCATGGGAATCTTAGTGGTGGTTTTCAGCCCGGGGTATCTGTGAATGTGGGGAACAAAATGCAATCAATGGTGTTCGCTTCATCGGGATCAGTAGTGGTTCTGAGGAGTGGCAGGGAGCGGGCCGTGGTTCCGTGCACCCATCATTTCCACCAGCCACCTCGAGGGGTCCCCGTGACCTCTCCGATCTGAATAAGAACAGCTTATGTTCCTGCTGTGTAAACATGATGGTGAGACCACTCCCCAGCCCCTCTCCCTATCAGATTGCCAACCTCTATGCCCCTGGCGGTGTGTGGGGTAGAAGCTGGGCTGCCAACCTCAAGGTCAGCAGTTTGAAACCACCAGTCCCTCCTCGAGAGAAAGAGGAGGCTCTCTACTCCCTAAGGATTTACAGCCTCAGAATCGCCCACGAGCAATGCTGACCTACTGGGTCTGACGTGTGCTGGAATCCACTCGCTGGCAGTGTCTATATTGTTTCTGTTTGTGTCAACTCTCTGACTAGAGAACGAATTAGAATGTTCCAGGGCTGGAAGTTAAAGGCACGATTCATAAGTTAGTCCGAAAGACCTATTTGTCAAAGTATTTGTGGTTGAAAGTCCATTTTCAAAGTACGCCCACTCACGTTTTGCCTTAGCAGGCTGTTGTTCCGTCAGGTCATTTTTGGGCAACAGAAGGAAACGCTGTCTGCTCCAGAGCCCTCTCCGCAGACAGTTGTCACATTGGAGGCCATGGCTGCATCCTCTCCCTGCGACTCTTCCACTTTCTCCTGGACCTGATGCCAGACCACGGGAGATCTCTTCTCCAGGGCTTGATCCCTCCGGAGAGCGTGTCTGGTTGTACTTCTTCCCAGACAAATCGTCCGTGCTTTTGGCAGTCTGCGCTATAGTCAATCGTCTTTGCCCAAACTATCATTCAGAGGCATCACTTCTGCTCTTTATTTATTGTGCAGATTATGCAACCACATGAGGTGAGTGAAAATACCAAGGCTTAGGCGGGTATGGGGGGGAGGGGAGAGTGACATCTCTGCTCTCAAACTCTTCAAAGAGGTCTTTCGCCGTAGACTTGCCCAAAGCGGTCTTTCATTTGATTTCTTGCCGCTGTTTCATTGAGGGTTGATTGTGGATCCACGTAAAAGAAAACTCTTCACGGCTGCAATCTTTTCTCCATTTATCCTCCCGCTGCTGACTGGTTCGGCTGTGAGGACATTTTGTCTTCCTTAAGCTGGGATGTCATTCATGCTGAAGGCTGTCATCTTCGATCGTCATCAGAAAGGCTTCCAGCAGGTAAGCCTGGGCCATCTATTCTTAACCAGTAAAAAAAAACCAAAAACAAAAAAACAACCCCCCAAACCTCCCTACCATACAGTCGATGCCACCTCAGAGAGACCTTCTAGAACAGGGAAGAATTTCCCCTGTGGGTCTCCAAGCCTGTAACCCTCTATGAGAGTGGGAAGTCCCATCTTTCTCCTGAGAAAATGCTGAGGCTTTTGGCCTAGAGGATCGCAATCCAGGGCATCCCCTCTCTGCCGCCAGGTTGACGGACTCTGGCCGCGGACTTGAATGGTGCCAAGAGTTCGTGGGCTTGACAGCGAACTGAGAGATCGGCCTGCAGGCCCACACAGAGTGGACACAGAAGATAAAGTCCTGGTGTCCCCTTCGAAACCTGAGCCCTTCACATGCCTGGAGAGCACCGTTCCACTCTGACACACACAGTCCCGCCAGGAATCAGAAGGGGCTCTGAGACAGCTGAGACTGCTTGTCTGGGTTTTTTAAATGTAAACTTGGTTCAAAATCTCCAGCACCTCCCAGTCATCTTGGCAAGAATCATAATGAAGCAATGCCGGCCCTGTAGTCACTCATTTACCATTTCTTCCCCCGCGAGTGACTTCAATCAATACCTGTTGACCTGAACTGAGGAAAGACACAAAGGAGAAGGAGGGGCTGGGTGCTCTAAATCTGACGCCCGCACGAGGAAGCAGCCAGGACATGTTTGCTAATGTACAGAACGGGTGAGGTAGAGACCATGTCGAGGGCTCTGGTGTTATTTACCACCAAGTCGATGATGACTCACAGTGTTGAGCGAGTTCACCGGTCTCCCTAGTCCCGGCTTTGTGGGAGGGTAACTGCCCTGACATACCTGCTTGAGCATGATGGAAACGCCTCCCTCCCCAATTGCTGGCATGCAAAATACGCCTCACACTCTTTCCTTGCCGTTTAGGTTCACTTAAAGTTATCATTTGTCTGAAACAGGTATTGTTTTGCAGTAATCCTTTCTGGACGCTAATACGTCATTCCATAGTGCAGCCACATCAAGCAGTTTGTTCAGTTGCTACCACAACCTGCTTCAAAACATTCTCTTCTTTCTTGAACTCATTTTTTTAAATGTAAATACTTTTACTGGGGGTTCTTAGAGCCCTGAGATTAATCAACTATATCGAGCACTTTTGTACATATGTTGCTGTCATCCTTTTCAAGACATTTTCTTTCTATTTGAGCCTTTGCTACTAACTTCTTTTCCCCCTCCCTCCCTCCACCCTCCTGGCCTCTTGATAAATTATAAATTATTATCTTTTTCATATCCTACACCATCTTCTGTCTCCCTTCACCCATGTTTCTATTGTTCGTTCCTCTTGGGAGCAGGGTTGTTGTACATCAATCATTGTGATCGGTTCCCCCTTTCTCCCCTCTTCCCCCTACCTTCATGGTTTCACTACCCCCATTATTGTTCCTGAGGATTTCATCTGTCGAGAGCTCTTATCTGTACCAGTGTACATGCTCTGTCAAGCCAGATTCATAAAGCAGAACTGGGGTCATGATGAGGTGGGGAGGAGGAAGTATTAAAGAACTAGTATTAAAGTATTAAAATATTAAAGAACTGTTGTGCAGTTTCATACTGCACCCTGGCTGGCTCATCCTTACTTCTGGCCCTTCTCTGAACAGATGTCCATTGTCTACAGATGGGCTTTGGAGTCCCACTCTGACCCACCTCCCCCTTCATCGAAATCAGTATGATTCTTAGTTCTGCGTCTTTGATGCCTGACCCCTGATCCCATTGATTCCTCATGATCACACAGGCTGGTGTGCTTCCTCCATGTGGACTTTGTTGTTAGATAGCTGCTTGTTTAACTGCAAGTCTTTAAGACCCCAGATGCTAAATTTTCTAATAGTGAGGCACCATCAGCTTTCTTCAACACATTTGCTTATGCACGCATTTTGACTTCAGCAATAGTGGCGGCAAGGTGAGCATCACAGAATGCCAGGTCATTAGAACCAAGTGGTGTTCTTGCATGAGGGAGGACTTGGGTAGAGGCCCAGTATCTGTCTGCTACTTTGATACTTAGTACATATGTACATAGACCTATATCCTTATCCTTATATATTAATATATTTACATATATACATGCCTATACTTATACCTCTAGAAATATATTTTGCCTCCTAGTTCTTTCCTCAATATCTGTTTACTTTCCTCTGTTTCACTATCATGTTCTACCTTCATTTGGCTCTCAGTATTTCCTCTCAGCTACATGGTTCTTGATACAACCCCACCAGGCATTCCACACCCTCCTCTCCATCAATTTTAGCCTTCTTTTGCTCCTTGATATTAACTGCCCTTACCCCAAACCCACTTCCCTGTGTTAATCTCTCAGGTAACCTCCAAAGAGGTCTCAGTTACATAAAACAGACAGGGGTATGAATTAGGAAGAAACAATGGGTGACATAGCCATCCACCCCTTCAGTATGCCTTGAGCAATGACTGTGGGCCAGGTGGCCTAGTTACCTCCTGCTCCTGTGACAAAACACTATCAGTGGGTGACTTTCTTGTGTCACAGCTTTAGAGGCTAGACATCCAAATCAGGGCATCAGTCCTGGGGCAGGCCGGGAGCCAGAGGGGATCCTTTCGTAACAGTAGTTTGGGGCATTCTTTGGCTTGTAGACGTGACTGTCTCTCTGTGTCTCTACTCCCCTCTATAAGGCATCACGCAGGAATAACTAGGGTCAGAGCCCATCCTGCTCTGGTATAGAAGTCCTGGAAGCACAGTGGTTATGCCTTGGGCTGCTAACCATAAGGTCCAAAGTTCGAAACCACCAGCCACTCTATGGGAGAAAGAGGAAGCTTTCTACTCCCTTAAAGAGTTACAGCCTCTGAAACCTACTGGGGCAGCTCTATCTTGTCCTCCAGTGCCTCGATGAATTGGAATCTCCCATGGAGCAACTGGTGGTTTCAAAACCACTACACCCCAGGACTCCCCGTATTTATGAGTACAGCGGTTAGAATTTCAACATTCCTCCTTGAGGACACAATTCAATCCCTAATTCTCCCTGACCGCACTGAGCTACAAGTGAACACAAGATAAATACTAGTGCGGCCTGAAACGAGGTTCTGATAGGAGGAGCACAACTGAGGGAGGGGATAATTTCACGTAAGAGGACGTGCAAATTCTCCTCCCATTTAAGTGAGACCTGATGTAAGAACAGAATCGGCCCGTCTACAAAATGCCATGAAACTTACTCTGCATAGAGGGACCAGTATAGGAGAAGACCACGCGGGAGACAGAATCCTGGCACATTCCAGGAACCTTACCAAGTACTGAAGAGCTGAGTGAAGCAGGCCATTCGGGGAAAACTTGTGGGCCAGGTGTGAGGGACACTTCAGGGCCTCTGCAGCAGCCACTCTTCCCCAACACCCAGCCTCTACACCGTCACAGACTTCAAGGCACCCTGCCCTTTGCCCAGCTTAGCCGGTGGCTCCTGCTTAGCCAGCCAATCGGTAAGTGGGATTCCTCTGGTGCATCTTACTGGGCGAGGTGTGTGCCTGTGAACTAAAGTGACTTACAGTCCGTGGTAGGGGAAAGGTTCCTCTTCCACTGGGCCAGGGACTGGCGGTGACCTCACCATCAAGAGAGGAGTCACCTTTAGGTGAATCAAATACAGAGTAGGGCAAAGCAGAGACTTGGAAGCGCCGGGGCTTTGACCCAGGTGGCTGAGCTGCTCTCTCAACGCACAAGCCAAAGGCGGGCCCAAAGCCTGCGCTGGCCCAGCATGCTTCTTGTGGGTTAGGATCCTTGACTGGACTCCTAGAGTAAGTTCTTGAACACTCTGCCATCCAGTTCTCTCAACCCTGGTCAGTTCCTGGGAGCGCTCACTCACTCCCATGGCTTCCTTCTGGACTTCAAGGTCTGTTCGCCAAGTATCCACGCCTCTTCACGGTATATCTCCTCCAAGTGACAGCCCAGCTCAAACACCTCCCGTGAACTCTCTGGTGATGCCAGTGAACTCCAAGCTGACGTCATTTCTCACTAGGATCCAATGTGGTAACTTCTCAGTTCATCTTTTCAGAAATAGCTACCAGATGTTCATCAAGAAGCCACAGGGTGCCTGGCAGAGTCCGAGAGAAGGAAGACTGTCTAGAATCCTGACAGCAATCAGGGGAGACTTGGGCTGCTGTTCCCAGGCTCACCGAGAAGCCCCCCCATCTCCCCCTCCCACACACACACCTGCTCCATCTCTGGCCTGGACTGAAGTGTGTCTCCCCCACAGATGTGTCACCTTGGCTGGGCCAGGGTGCTCAGTATGACTTAGCTGTCCTCCAGGTCCTGGTCTGACGGACTGATCCTGGGTGTGTAAATCCTCCCCTTAATGATGTTTAGGAGGCAGGAGTGGTGGCAGTGAGGTCAGTTAGGTAGGATACAATTTACAGGATTGGCTTGTATCTGAGTCTGCCTCTTTGAGGATAGAAAAGATTAAATTAGAGATGTGAGGAACAACCCCAACCCCCAACCCCCACTTATTAAGAAAAAAGATCCGGGAGCAGAGTTTGCCCTCTGGACTCGGTGGTGGGGCTATATTGGTGGGCCTTTGAGTCCCTCTCCCAAGGCTGTTGAAGTGTGGAGTCACACCAAGGATGTAGGGTTAGGGAATTTCTCTTAGGAAAGGCACTGGGGCCACACAGGCAGAGAATGCAAACCAGCACTGCTGGTTACGGAGGGGTGGGGGGAAAGGCAGGGGGCTGCCTGGAAGACCCAATCAGAGTTGGTTGGTCATTTGATCTCCCCTTTCACCCATTTAAAATTTGTCCTAGTTTTTCATATTTTTGGCTTTCTTTTCAATTGAGGTTTGTCTCTGTTTTACTTTGTGGTTGCTGGTGTGTTTGTTGTTGTGTCTTGTATATTTTTCTATATATGAAATTCAGGATAGATAAATCCAGAGAGACAGTACCTGGATTAATGGTTTCTTGGGGGAAAGATAGGGAAAGGTGGGGGGAAATGGAGAGCAACTAACAATGAGTGCAAAAGAGAAGAAAACGTTCTAAAATGAATTGCAGTGATAATTATACAACTCTTCTTAATATGATTAAACTATTGAATTGCATGATATGCAAATTACAAACCAATAAAGCTGTTTAAAAGGAGGTGGGATTTTATTGTTGGGCTTGTTTCTAGGCAGCCAATTGGCAGAGAAATTTTTATTTATTTTATTTTCATTGTGATTTGGGTGAACATTTACCAAATGAATTGGCTTTCCACTCAACAAGTCAATAATGGATACATATTTGGTCCAGGCCATTGATTGCCATCTCCACAAATGTACCACCATTTCTGCATGTAGCCCAAAGCCAGCAGTTTGCTCCAACATTGGCCTATTGTAGATCTGGGGTGTGCCCTCTTCCAAGGGGTGTTTGTCAGAAGAGCAGGGCAAGTGCAGAGGAGCGTGGAGACGGTAGAGGCTGGAAAACCAGAAGGTTAGCAGAGAAGCCAAGAGGGAATCAACGGAAATCCAAATGGAGGGAGAAACAGGAAAGGGACCATTCAGAAACCCTTGGAAAGAAGAAGCGATAGGACTTGATGTCTTATTCATTATTACAGAAGGAGATGGAGGGTATATTATTTGATTGTCTGCCTCATGATAACCCTGATCTCTGACAGCTGCCTCCGAATTCACAGGGAGAACCTTGAGCCAGTTTCCCCGGGACTCTCCTTGATGGAATGGGTTCTCTCCTAACCCCACCCCTGCATACCAAGTGGGGAAGCCACTTGTTAAGGCATACCCCAGTCTAGGGTCACGGGGACCAAGATGAGTCGATCAGAGTGCTTTCTCAGTTTGAAAGAACCAAGCACGTGATGTCTGCCTCTCTCTGGAAAGCTCAGGTGAGAATCATCAGTGAGCACCACTGGTCTCCTTTTTATTTGTAGAATGAGGAGCAGAGAAAGACTCTCTCAAGAGAAATCCATTCTCTCACAGCGTGGGAGGCTGGCAGTCTGAATTCAAGGCACTGGCTCGAGAGAAAGATTTTTCTCTGTGTGTCTCCTGATTCTAGGAGGCTCTTGACATAGGGAGGTTCTTACTCACTGTCTTTGGCTCGATTCATAGTGACCAAGTCCAAAGAGACACTGCTCACATCTCTGCTCCCTTATTTAATCTTTTCTATCTCCAAAGAGGCGGACTCAGATACAAGTCAATCCTGTAGATTGTATCCTACCTAACTGGCCTCACTGCCACCACTCCTGCCTCCTAAACATCATTAAGGGGAGGATTTACAGGACCTGGAGGACAGCTAAGTCATACTGAGCACCTTGGCCCAGCCAAGGTGACACATCTTTAGGGGAGACATACACTTCAGTCCAGGCCAGAGATGGAGCAGGTGTGTGTGTGTGTGTGTGTGTGTGTGTGTGTGTCTTCCCGGTGAGCCTGGGAGCAGCAGCCTGAGTCTCCTGATTGCTGTCAGGATTCTAGACAGACTTCCTTCTCTCGGGCTCTGCCAGGCACCCTGTGGCTTCTTGATGAACATCTGGTAGCTATTTCTGAAAAGATGAAATGAGAAGTTACCACATTGGATTCTAGTGAGAAATGACGTCAGCTTGGAGTTCACTGGCATCACCAGAGAGTTCATGGGAGGTGTTTGAGCTGGGCCATCACTTGGAGGAGACACTATGAGGAGGCATGGATACTTGGCAAACACTACAGATGGAAGCCATGGTATCTTTGTCCCTGGAATCCCTGTGTTGGAAACTTTCTAGAATCAGGAGAGAGAGAAAAAGCCTTCCCCCTAGAGCCAGCATCTTGAATTCAGACTTCTAGCCTCCCGAACTGTGAGGGGAAAAAAAATTCCTCTCATGAAAGCTTTCCTCATTGGCTCAAGGCAGGGCGTACAAGTCTTCTTGGACCACAAGAGTGGACCTCCAGACTTCTGTCAGCTAGGCAGTGATGTGGAAAGAGAAGCAGCTCACTCTGGGAGCTGCCACCTTGAACCTCAAAAATAGCTGGGACAGGACTGTCTGCGGGCAAATGGTTTTCTGGAAGCCAGTTAGTTAAAAGACAATCTCTGAATTCACTTTAAGAACACATGCCCTTGCATAAACAGTTTTAAAAAGGATATTCCCTTTTTAGAATAACAAATCATAGATGCTGTTATAAAATAAATTATTGAAATGTGAAGCTTCTATTCACTTCTGAAGCTGCTACTTCTGTCTCCGTAAGCCTTGATCAAAGAATTTCAGGCTGTTTTGATTTTTTTTAAGGACATTCCTTAAGAGTCTAAATACTGTTGGAAGTTTTGTCATTTGACAGACTGACTGAAAGCCAGAAAGGTGGCTTTATAATGGTCCCTCTATACAGAATAAGAGTGAAAAGACCTAAGGTCAAAAATTCTAGGGGTGGCCTTGAACTCTGACTGACCCTCAGGCAAAGTTTGCCCCATCTGCTGACAGGTGTTGACTGTTCCTGTCAGAGTCTGAGCCCAATGTGGTCAGGTTTTCTGTTCCCTGCAGTTTTCCATCTCTTCTAGGGCGTACTCTGGGGATACGCAATGGCACGGCTTCTGGCCAATGGGATGAAGGGTTGAGTGTGCCCAGATGTGCCTTAGAAGAAAGGCCTGGTGATCAACTTAAAATCTCAACTGTTGGAGACCCTCTGGGGCACAGGTGCACTCTGGCACCCCTGGGGTGACTACCATTCAGGGTTGGCTCACTGGAAACTGGGCTTTTAGGTCAGAGACCAAAAAGATCCTAACAGATCCCAAGACGTTTTTCTCTGCCTAGTTCCATATTCTGCTCTTCTAAGCAAACCAGTCCACTCACATTTCCCCAGCTCCTCTGTAGCCTAATCCAGCCCTTCTGGCGGAAGTCCTCCCTCTTCCTGGGAAAGCATGCTGTGTGAGTCTGCTGCCATCTCTGTCTCTGCAGATGGACAGTCTCTGAGTCATCCAATCGGTTCCTTTGTAACACTGACTTGGGTTCTTGGGTTAGAGGTTGGCCCCCACCTAGAGGCGCCTCAGAAAAGCAGTCTGGCGGTCCTCTGAAAAGGCAGCTGGGGAAGTCTGGCGTCATTGTATGGAAAAAGCATGATCTGAGGTGTACATGAGAAATCTTTGTGAAAGCCCTATGGAGCCCAGTTCTACTCATGACATAACATGAGTTGGCACCCACTCATGAGTTGGCAGCTGGTCTGACGTCAAGTGACGTGACGTGTGCCCCTACCCCGCCAGGTCCTCTTAGAGCTCAGACGGCCTTTGGGGGTTCCTCCTTCTCAGTGTAGTATCTCGTGCTTGCCCTGGGCTCTGATCCAGACTTCCTAGACAGAAACTCATGGGACAGACCAATCTTCTGACCCCAGGCCATGCAGGGTCGCTCACTCACATATGACTGGCCAGATGCCAGTGCAAGCATTTGAGCCTGCTCCCAAATCTGATGGAGAGGTGGTGGGTGGGGGAGCCCCAGAGGGTTTCCCTCCACTTGGGTTGAGGGAGAGGAAGAGATGGTCACGTAGGCAGGCATTGTGCGGACCCTGCAGGACCATCGGGGACCCTCACCACTCGGTTGGCAGTAATCACATGCCCCGTCATATGCTGTATAGTGGGTTATTTGATTCATCGTTTCTTATCTAATTTTTAATACATGTATTCCTTATCCCTCCAACTAAATTGTAGCCATCCTTGATGACAGAGCCATTTGTCATCTGCCATCATTGAAAATAGTGTTCGTGGTTAGCTGAGGTCCAGGCACCCCTGACCTCCCGGGATTCCCTGCATAAAGGCACAGAATGCTGCCCTGTCTGCACCATCCCCACAGACAAGTGCCAGTGGGATCTCTGTGATCCCTGGAGTTTTCATTAATGGTATTTTTTTTTGGGGGGGGGGGTTAGTTGATAGCCAGGATTTTCTTCCAATGGATTCTGGGTGGAGAATCTTTCCATTAACGTCTGAGCAGGTAAGTCGTTGGCACCATCCAGGGACACAAATAACAGCTACGGAGAATTGACCCACCTGCCACTCCACGGGACAACGAGGAGGCTGCCTGCGACAGTCTCCCAAACCCTAGAGGCCCTCCGTGGGAGTCGGACAGCCACAAGGTACCAGGGGGAGTCCTAACAGCCTGGTAAGACCACCTCACCCGCTTGACAGCTGAGGAACTTGACGCCCGCCAGGGAGTCCCACCACCAGGCAGATGTTGTCCTTTGAGGGCAGAGCCTGCCCTTGTGGGTGCCACCCTGTCTGTCAGCTGGTGTTCCCTCAGTTTCACTGTGATGGTGGATGCCCACTCGCTCTCGGGTGGTTTCCTTCTTCCAAGACGGTTTGTTCCGTGCAGACTGATTTTTTTGGCTGAAAGCTCCCTTTCTCACAGTCAGCAAAGCCATGCCAGGGAAATATCAACAGAGCAGAAGACAATCCATTTTCCAACCCCAAACTCCCTCAGGGCTGGCAGCCAGACCAGGAGCCAGATGCCCGCCCCCCGCCCCCCTCCCCTCCCCGGGCTCACTTACTTTCCTGGCTGCTCTGCACAAATCTGGGTCCAAGAGCCGGGTGCAAGGTGGCTTCTGTGGGCCTCAGCCATTGCTGGGCAGACGTGCAGGCTGGAGTGCCAGCCAGGAAATCATGTTAGCTGTTTCCATCTTCCTTTTGTGCCAAGTTCAGGCGGCAAGGGAGGAGCCTCATAGCCTGGGCAAGGCAGGAATGTCGAGGAGCTGGGCACTGCTATTCCCACCCGGCACTTAAACCATTAGCCCTCTTGCCCTGCCAGGTCCCCAGTGACACTCTCCTGCCAGAAGCAGCTCTCTGCCAGGCCACAAGGGAAAGCGGACTGGTTAGGGGCTATTGGGATGCTCCCAGACTCCTTCTGAGAGAAGGGCAAGGTGCCTGAATTAAAGATGGTGCGCTGCCAGGGGGCAGAATAGCTGTCAGGGGGGGCATTCACCGTCCTTCCATGGCGAAGCACTCTCTCCTCTCACAACCTTCAGCCTGTAAGCCTGTGAGACCCCTTTCATAGCCCTTCCACTCCAGCCCACGTCCTCGACTGCAGCCTACAGGAGCTTGGGGAAAGGGAAGGATGGCTGGCAAGAGGGGGACCCAAGAGACTCACCTGCCTGGGTCCTGAGATCCCACTTGCTGAGCTCTGTTTTCCTGCCCAGCCGGGACCCTGCCAGCTGGCTGAGTGCAGTGAGGGCATCCCTAATGGTGGAGAAAAGGGCGGCAGAGCCCAGGCAAGAAGCGCGCCTGCACCTCCTGCCCTCTGTAGCCCTCTCTCCTTCCTTCGTGCCTGCTTCTCCCTCTTCTCAATAGACACACCTTAGGGTCAGGGCTGGGGTTGCCCTTAGAACTCAGCCGACGCCACCTTTCTAGAGAAATGAGACCCAGAGAGGGGTCGTGTCTTGAGCTCTGCTAACGAAGGCCAAATCCCCAATGTAACAGCCGTGCTCTGAATGAGGCTGCCTCTGATTTCATACGAAGGCCTCCACATAGTGTGTGAGGTCCCGGCGCCCCCATAAAGTGACCAGGTCTCTCAGTAGGACTGTGGCCAGCGAGACAGCAGCTGGTGTGTCACCCCGTGTGTGACCCGGGTCGCTGCGCTTTGCACCATCAGGGCTGCCTTGTGTAGGAAGCTGGGGCGCACACAGTCTCTTCCCCCACAAAGCCCACCAAGGTGGGTGCCCCGCCCTGTGGGCAGGGTCCTGTGTTCCTCTTGGACTTCTTCCACAGTTTTACCACACCTTCGTTCCCATCTCCAACAACTTCCGGTCAAGTGGCTGGATGGAGATGATCCCATTGGATCTCTTGGGGAATACACTAGAACTATTCCATCTCCATTTTGCTCCCTGACCAGAAATAATAGGCTGCCATTTTGAAATGTCATCAAACCTAGACTTGACAGAAAGGGAGTTCGAGGACCCTCCAGGCTCTCATGATATTCAGAACTGCTACTCCTCTGCTCTCCCGAAGTGGGGGTGCCTGCAAGTGGGGGTGGGGGAATACTGTGAGGGCTGGCACTGGAGCTATCTTGAGAAAGTCAGAATGAGTGTCCCAGGAAAAGGCTAATCACAGGCCTCGTCCCCCCACTCAGCGGGCCGGGGCTGGGGCACTGTGAGAATGAATCAGCAGGTGGAAAGGCCAGGGGTGAACTTGGGGAAGGAGAACTGTTCCTCCTGGGGCAGGGGGGGTGGGCTGTGAGACCCCATTTGTCAGTAGCCTCTGGACTCCCACCTTCCTAGGCCCCAATGAGCCTGTGATCCGTTTGGTCAATCCTGTAGTCATGCTTACGTCCCAGTCCAGTAACGGGAATTGAAATCAACAAGTGTGCCCACAAAGTCCTTCCTTTCTCTTCTTTTAGAACTCGAAATCTGAGCACCAGGAGGCAAAAGGCTATGGATGGATGGTGTGACAGCTTGAAATTCAGTTACCGGGTGCCCAGATAGACACGATCCATTGAATTCTTTCTGAGCATTAACCAAGTATGCCAGAATGGCAGAGTGCTTATGGGTATGGACTGCCTCCATCCCTCTCAGGCTAGCCCACAGAGGGAAGTCAGTCTCTCTCTTAGGGGGCTTACCTAAGTGGGGCCTTGAGAAGATCACTCTAGTGGGGGCAGTAAAGGAGGGGGCGGTAGTTTCACCGAGTCATGAATCATGCCCTATCAGTCACACCCTGCACTGGCAACGTATGTGTCCTAATCGTGATGTCATTTCTATTTCTGTCATTCCACCTGTAACACTGATACATCGATCTGCCACCCATCATGCTTCAATGGCAGTTTCTCTGAGTCTCAACAAACCCTTGAAGTCCACTTTAGTCTCTTGATGATGGTGTCCTTCATTCAGATGATGTCTCTGTATCTTTGGGTTGTCTCTGTCTCCTCTAAGATGTAATGAGTGTCCTCTTCAAGTTATATTTGAGATGGGGACTTTTTTGTACCCTGGAACACTTCCCACTGTCACAGCCCATCCCTGGCAGGCTGCCCTGCAGGTAGGAAATGCTTCCTATGCACCTGCTAGCCTCCTGATTCACTGGGATGAGATGCAGGCGCTGTGACAGGAGACTTTACACCCATCATCTCAGTCTCAAACAACCCCAGAGGGCAGTAGAAGTACCACAGATGAAAAATCAAAGCTGAGAGAGTATTTTGTACTGGGTTTTTAAAAAAACATTTTATTGGAATGGGGGGCTCTTACATCTCTTAACACAATCCATGCATCCATCCATTGTATGCCAAACACATTTGTACATTTGTTGCCATCACCATTCTGAAAACATTTGCTTTCTATGTAAGCCCTTGGCATTAGCTCCTCATTTTCCCTCTCCCTCCTCACTCTACCTTTCCTTGTGAACCCTTGATAATTTATAAATTATTATTATTATTATTATTATTATTATGTCATATCATACACTGTCTGATGTTTCCCTTCACCCACTTCCCTGTTGTCCATACCCCAGGTTATATGTAGATTCTTATCATTGGTTCCCCCTTCCTACCCCACCTTCCCTCCACCCTCCTGGTATCAACACTCTCACCACTGGTCCTCAAGGGATCATCTGTCCTGGAGTTCTCATGTTTCCAGTTCCTATCCATACCAGTGTACATCCTCTAGTGTAGCTGATTTGTAAAGTAGAATTGGGATCATGATAGTGAGGGAGGGAGCGGGGGACGAGAAGAAGCATTTAACAACTAGAGGGAAGTTGCATGTTTCATTATTGCTACACTGTACCCTGACTGGCTCGTTCTCCCCCATGATCCTTCTATAAGGGGATGTCACGTTACCTATAGGTGGGCTTTGAGTCCTCAATCTGTACTCCCTCTCATATATAATGATATAAATTTTAGTTCTTTGATGCCTGATAACTGATCCCTTCAACACCTCGTGTTCACACAAGCTGGTGTGCTTCGTCCATGTGGGCTTTGCTATTTCTGAGCTAAACGGCCCCTTGTTTACTTTTCAGTCTTTAAGACCCTAGATGCTACATCTTTTGATAGCCGGGCACCATAAGCTTTCTTTACCACTTTTGCTTATGTACACATTTGTCTTCAGTAGTCGTGTTGGGATGGTGAGCATCATGGAGTGGCAATTTAATAGAACAAAGTGTTCTTGCATGGAGGAGTTCGTTGAGTGGAGGCCCAATTGTTGAAGGCAGTTAAACACCATCATTTTGTTTTTTGTTTTTTTTTGCATCACTGCCCTCTGGTGGGAGTGGGAAGCCCAGCCTTGCTCTTGGAGAGCTGCTGCTGGATTTGAACTGCCAAGCACTCAACCGCTATGCCTCCGGAGCTCAGCCTAAACACACCTTCATTTTATAGATGGGAAATCTGGGCTCACAGGGGTTGTGGTAGCACCATGACTGGGTTCTGGGTGAGACACTCCACGAAACAGGGCAGCCTGGATGCAACCACGCCTCCAGTCCACCCACTGCCTTTACAAGAAGGACCTGCCTTTGTACCCAGATTGAAAGAGTGTGCATATCATTTGGGCTGCTAATAACAGCAGAGGCAGACTCCCCTCAGGGCAGGTTTTCCATGATCACACACCACACCTTTGCACCTCTGTCTTCCTCTGTTGGGGGAGGAAGCAGGGGAGGGGGGGCGGCCTCCAGGGTGTCCCTTTAGGAACGTGAGAGTGAAAAGAATGGCCCAAAGGGAACATTTTATAATCATCAAGTACTGGTAATTGTTGTTGTTAGGTGCCTTGAATGAGACAACAGGAGGAGGCACTGCCTGGTCCTGCATCATGGCTACAATTGTCCTGTTCTAGCCCATTGTCCCAGCCATTGTGTCGATGCATCTTATGAAGGCTCTTCTTTCTCACTGACCCTCTCTCTACCTTACCAAGCATGAAGTCCTGTTCCAGGACGCCTCCCCCCTGCTAACATAGCCAAAGAATTTCATCATCCTTGATTCTAAGGAGCATTCTGGGGTACTTCTCCTTAGATAGATGGGTTGGCCTGTTTGACAGTCCAAGGTACTTTGAACACCCTTTGCCAGTATCATAATTCAAATGCATCCATTTTCTTTGGTCTTCCTTATGCAATGTCCCAACTTTCACATGATGCTATTGAAAAATAACCTTGGTCCTCAAAGTGATGTCTTTTCTCCTCGATATTTTAAAGAGGTTGTGGTAGTTGGACGGTGTAAGAGTGGAGTTCATCTTGTCAGTCAGGTCACAGACTGAGATGCCTTCTTTGGGGTGTGGCCTTCTTATAAGGGAAAAACTGGGAACCTCTTTCTCTTTTTCTCTCTCTGCCTCTTCCCCTTTCTGCTTGCTGGAATTCTGTCTGCATACAGGGGCAACCCCATGACCCAGTGACCTCTGATATCTGGACCTCTGACATCTGCCATGTTTCCACAACCTTGGATCACACATGACTGCTATTTCACCTACCTGTGATCCCCCTGATGTTTCATCTTTCTGCATCATGAGCCTGAGTCTGAAGAGTGTCCTGGATTATACCAGACTGATGGACTTGAGTCTGACTGGGCTGGGATGCCTTTATAATGTAGATTATTTCTTAATATAAAGTTCTGTCCTGCACATAGATGATTATCACTGATTTGTTGCTCTAGGCAACCTGGCCTAACACAGGAGTCTTGTGCAGCAAATTTGCCCAGTGTGATATGTCATGTGATTTCTTGACTGCTGCTTCCCTGAGCACTGATTGTGGATCTAAACAAAATAAAATCCTTGACAGTTTCAAGACTGTTTATCATGGTGTTGCCTTATGGTCCAGAAGTGAAGACGTTTGCTGTCTTTAGAATGAGCAGTAATCCACACTGCAGGCTGCCATCTTTGATTCTCATTAGCAGATGCTTCAAGTCATCCTTGTTGGTTGTGTTCTCTGTGTGTCACGGATTGCTAATGAGCCTTCCTGCGCTCTTCATATGGCTCAGCTGCTTGAATTACTTGCTCAGCACACTGATTGAATAAGCGTGGTGAGAGGACACAACCCTGGCACACGACTCTCCTGTTTTTAAACCATGCAGCGTTTTCTTGTTCTGTCCGATCGCCTTTCAGCCGGTGTACAACAGTGGCCCTCCACCTTCCTCATGCGGAGACCCTTTAATACAGGTCCTCGTACAGTGGTGAGTCCCCGTCATAAAATTATTTTTGTTGCTACTTCATAACTGTAAACTTGCTACTGTGATGAATCGGGCGACCCCTGCGAAAGGACTGTTCAACCCCCAAACAGGTTGCGACTGTAGCCTGAGCTCCGCCGAGGGACAGGCTCTGTGCAGACACAATGAAGTGTTCTGGAATTCCCACTCTTCTCAATGGCACACGTCAGTGGTTTGGATCCACACAGTCAAATGCCTGTTGCATAGTCAATAAAACACATGTAAACTTTTTTTTTTTTCTGGCAGTCTCTTCTTTGAGGCAAGATTCATCTGATGTCAGCAGTTACGTCCCTCCTGCCACATCCTCTTTTGCCTCTGGCTTGAATTTCTGCCAGCTCTGTGCATGTGCTGCTGCGGCTTCTCTTTATTTTTCTCTCTCGCTGCCATCGAGGGAGTCCCTGCCAACTCAGAGAGCCTCCCGGAGGGTTTCTGAGACCGTACTTGTTAAGGGAGTAGAAAGCCCAGTCTTTCTCCTGCTACTTTTCTCTAGCAGAACTTTGTTTCATATGAGAGCAGTGATATCACTCGATGATTTCTTCATTCTGTGGGGCCACCTTTCTTGGAAATAAGCACAAGCATGAATCTCTACCTGGCTTGGCCAGGTAGGTGTCTTCCAAATTTCTTGGCATAGGCCGGGGAGTGTTTCCAGGGCTTTATCAGTTTGTTGAAACATTTCTGTTGGTATGCCATCAATTCCTGGAGCCTTCATTTTCAGCAATGCCTTCAGGGTAGCTTGCATGTCTTCCTTCAATAGTCTCAGTT
>PVJH01008727.1:51665-83612 GCA_004026705.1 Nesogale talazaci | reverse complement strand
TGTTTGCCTTATTGATATGTAAATTGCAAGCTGGTCCCTGCCCAAGTCACTTTGATAATATCTTGGTGTTTTTTTCATGTCACACATATGAAAACAACCAACCAAATTTACACTCATTGAGTTCATTCTGACTCAAAGCCAACCCAATTGTGAGCCCAAACTACAGAACAAAACTGTATCTGGGTTTCTGCAGTGGTACAAGTTTATAGGAGCAGAAAACCTTGGTTTTCTCCTGTGGAGCAACCACTGGGTTTGAACTAGTTAGCAGCCCAGTATATAACCCACTCTTAAATTCTTTATTAATTTTTATAGTGTTGTCTTAGAACTGTAGAATATTTAACACCCCTATGATATTTAATCAGACTATTTCCTATTATTTTCATTAAGACTAATTTCTAAGATTTAAAAAATACACTGAATTTTTCCTTCTATAATTTATTCCATGTGTACATTTGAATATACAAATTATTCACTGTGTATGTACAAGCCATATATTTTGAAACCTTTTTATTTGGAAGTAATTTAGACTTATAGAAGGAGGAACCTCATATCACAAGAAAGAAGAGCAGAGAGCAGAGCATGACCTTTGGACCCAGAGTCTCTGCACTGAGAACCTCCTAGACCCAGGGAAAGTCTGATGCCAAAGAAGCAGATCTCCAAGGAATAGCGGGCCTCCAGATACCAAAAGGAGACTTCTTCCTCCTGTACTATAATAGGAAAACCTTCACTCAAGGCTAGCACCCTGAATGTGGTGCTCAACTTGGGGAGAATGGATGTCTGTTTATTAAAGACATCAACGAATGACGCTTCCATCATAGTTTACGTACCACTAGATAACAAAGACAGAATTCGGCACCAGGATTGAGGTCCTGATCTAACATAGATCTAAAATGTGAAAGCAGTTCTGGAATTGGATGATAGGTGGAAGCTGGAATAGTTTCATGATGACTGATGTTCAAAGCCTTTATTGCCCTGAGGAGACTGTGGGTGGAGTGATGCGTGTGAAGGTAATTCTGAAGTAAAGGTAATTGTGATGCAGCTCAGAAGGAAGTGAGGAGGGCTGGGACACTGCAAACTGTAGACGGGTGAGAAGTAGTGGCAGAGAAATGGCTGCGAACTAGGAGATTGGTGTGGGAGAGTATGGAAACAACCATAGACAAAACAACTAAGTGCCTTTAGGTAGGTGACTTCCTGGCTGAGTCTGGTGCTTCCAGGAACTTGGTAGATGTCATGAAGTGCAATAAATTACTTGTGATTTGTCTATCTATTTCTCTTTGAATCTCACCCACGAAATGATTGAGTGGGCCAGGCAAACAGGGTGTGTGGATCACCAATAGAGGGATGGGTCACCTTTGCAGTGCCTCTGAGTATGCGAGTGCTCTCGCGAAAGCGAAGGGGGAGATTCCTGTGACCTCCAAGAAAGAAGAGCCAGCAGCAGAGCACGCATGAGATACCTTCCTGAAATTGCAGGGACCTCAGAGCACAGGAGCTGAGCTACTGAGACCATCTGGCAGTGAGGCAGAGTAGCAGATGGGGTTTCTGGGCCATGGAGGCAGAGAACAGGGACTTGTGACTCAGAGCCTGGTGACCAGAAAGACATTTGACTGCTGGCTGAGAAGAGGCTCGGCTACTGACCAAACACTGTATCATTAATGTTTCCTGATTTGACTTGTGATAAGCTATTAATTTCCCATAATAAGCCCATAATCATTCCATGTGGGTGCTGCAACATCTTATCAAGCCCATGAGAGAAGTCTAGTGCCATGGTGGGAACAGTTGGAATTAGAATAGGGTAACCAGGGTGGAGAGTAGAAGCATGTCTGACCTCTGCCTTGTGGCAGCTGGTCTTAGGCTGGTGTGAAGTTGGATTCTCTTTCTCTTGTGTAGCCAAAGGAGTTAAGGTGTAGCTGCCACACTATTCCCTCAGTAACACTTAAGAGTATTTTTAACACTTGCCAGAGTAGGGCAGAGTGGAGGGACCCAAGAGGCCCAAGGGACCCAGAAGCCAAGAAGGCAAAGAACCAGGATGTAGAAATCAAAGAGGAACATGGGAAGCAAAGCTGCCTCATCTCAAAGTGCAGAGCTCTGCGCTCTGGAGTCTGAAAGGGGAGAACCATGCCAGCTGGGTTTCAAAGGTTGGGCCAAGACTTACTAGATGGCTGCCTACATTTTAAAGAATCCAAGTTTCACCAATTCTGGAACGTGGGGCTCTTCATTTAGTCCAGCTCCTCTGTCTAAGTTGAGGGGTAGGACTGCCATGTCTAAGTGATAGAAAAAACATGGCCTGGCAAGGACAAGGGGTCGGGACAAGAGTTGCTGTCACAGAAGTCCTGGGAAGCTGAACAGAGGTCAGTATTGAGAGATTTCCACTCAGAATCCAGAAAGCGTGCCGATAACCCTGGTTTGGAGGGCAGAGCCATTGCTGTGATGGCCTTGGAGAGTAGAGGATTACTTTCAAGCCATGAAACCTAGGATCAATTGTTCTGCCGGGTTTTGACTTGCATGTTGCTTGTTTTCCCTTTATTCCCTCCAACTTCTCCCATTTGTGATCAAAATCCCTGCCTCATTCCTATCTCACCACTGGGATTTAGAAGTAAATTAACAAGTGTTCTAGATTCACAGATGAACAGGAGTTTTGCCCCAGGATGGAGTTCAGACTTGGAGTTGATTTCAGACTTTTTGGATGATGTGGAAGGATTTTGCATGTTGCAAGCATGAATTCGGGGCTGCTAACCCAAAGGTCAGCAGTTAAAACTCCAGATGTTCCAACGGAGAAAAATGAGGATTTCTACTCTCATAAAGGGTTACAGTCAGGGCTGAGCACTGGTGGTGTAGTGGTTGTGTGAAGGACTACGGCCCACTTGATGTTCAAATCCACCATCAAGGCCAGGCCTCCTACTCCCACCACCAGAGGGCAGTGATGCCCCCCCCCAAAAAAAAAAGTTACAGTCTTGGAAACCCACAGGGGCAGTTCTCTCCTGTCCTTTTGTACACTATGAGTCTGAATGACTCTAAGGCAGTGAAAAAATGTAGGGTCTCCTGGATTGAACTGTGTTTCTCTAAACTTATGTTGAGATGGGTGGGCCATCATTCTGAGTGGCTTGGCAATTACATAATGATGTACCAAAGATGTGATCAATCGATCATTTATAAGGGGCTTAGGATAGTTTGCAACCCCCTAATGGACGATATGAAGTAGACATGGCATCAGGATTGGAGGAAGATTCATTAATATCCTTCAATAGGCAGGTGATGCAACCCTGCTTACAGATAATGAGGAGTACTAAATAAGATCAAAGACTATGGTCTTTAGTCTGGCTCATACCTTAACATAAAGGAAACAAAAATCCTCACGAATGGATCAGTAAGTGACATCATGTTAAATGGAGAATGTGTACAAGGATGAAGGTGAACAAAGATTCTACTTTACTTGGATACAGAAATGACAACTATGGAAGCAGCAGTCAATAAAGCAAGCAACATACTGTACTGGGCAAAGCTTCTGCACAAGACTTCTTGTTGAACTTCAGAATGTTGAAGGGCAAAGATGTCACTTTGAGGACTGAAGTGTGCCCGAGCTAGATCATGGTATTTTCAATTTCTTCTTGTGCATGTGAAAGTTGGATAATGAATAAGGGAAACAACAGATGAATCAATGCCTTTATGATGTTGGTAAAGAATTTTAAATTTACCATGGGCTTACAAAGAATAGACAAATTTGTCTTGGAAGAAGTATAGCCAAAATGCGCCTTAGAAAGAGAATAATGAGACTTTGTCTAATGTGCTTTGGAAATGTTATCAGGAGGGACCAATCCCTAGAGGAGGACATACGCGCTGCTTGGTGAGGTCGAGGTTGAGCTTGGTGAGGTTGAGTAAAATCAAGGACCCCTCAAAGTTTGAGACACAGTTCTGACAACTGACTCAACCATAGCCCCGATTGTGAGGATGGTGCCAGACCCGGTGCCAGCACCTTCTGTTACTATGGTACCATGTTAAAAACTAAGAAAGAAACACTGGTACGAGAGTGTTAATCAGCTTACAGACCAGACTTTATTTGGATTATACCTGTTCTTCGAATGATGTCTTTTTCTGCTCTAGGAATTGATCTGTAATGCCACATTGAATTAAGAGCTCACATTTTTTTACTTTTATTTTTTGTAGATTATTCTTCTACTTGAGTTTGTCTAATTTTTACTCATGGTTAGAATGAGGTGTCTTATTTTTAGCAAGAATACCACAGACATGATGAGTCCTTTTTAGTGCATCATGTCAGCCAATATGTCTCAGTCTTGGGGGCTTTAACTTTGACCATGTGATAAGGTTGTGTCAGGTTTTGCCACTGTAAAGTTGTTTACTTTCTCCTTTTAAAATTATTAAGTATCTTGAAGTAGATAGATACTTGGGTATTATGTAAACATTTGATTTCTCCTCAAACTTACACCACTATTTCCTGCAGTAGTTATTACTCTGGTCTTAAGGTAATTTTCTCTTTCCCGCATTCCTTCTACTTTGTCTGTTGGACATTGTCTTTAAGGAAGTGAACTGTGCCTTATCTTCCATTTATTTATCTACAAAATTATTTTTGTTACTGTAGACTCATTGACTTTTGTTTTCTAAATTTTAATTATAGCATTATTATTTACTGTCTTGGTCAGACTGTTCCAGCTTTGACCATGAGCTCTTTCAGTTGACACCTGTGTCCTTTCAAATGTGCCTTCATCCTTGTTTGAGCAGTTTCTGGCTTCCTGGTACCACAAGAAATCCAAAAGCCCACAATTGGGTTTTTCCTCTTCCAGTTCTAGAACTCATCACTTCTCTAAGAAACCCCGGTTCTTTTCAGTGGAGAACAGTATGTAGAAACCAGGATTTTCACATTCCACAGACTCATTACTCCCAGAGTGACTTCCTTTGTTCATTGTTTTATAGAAAATGCATTTAAAGCTATACATTTTCTTGATTACATGGATCTATACTGTTTCTAGTATTTATTTCTAAATAGTTTACAGTGTACATTTTTACTTCCTCTGAAAAGTGACAAGAATATTCATTAAAAGTTCCTTAAATTGCGTGTCAACTTTTCAGATTCCCTCTCCCCACTTCCTCAGCAAAGATGGATGATGGATGACCTTTTCTTGACCCTAGCAGTATACTGCATGGTCTAGGTTGGAGAGGAGTGGGTAGATGGGGTGAAGATGTGAAAGTTGACTTTAGAACAGTGACACTCCCTACCGAGTACCTTGCTCATGGTACTTGGTAATGACCAAGTAATGACCTTGTAATTACCAAGTAATGACTTGGTAATGACCTTCCAGAACTTTGGCAAGGGATCTTGCACTAGACAACAAAATCTTAGGATATTGTTCTCTGAGGTGAATAACTGAAAAAATAGGGAAAGACCTATAAGAACTATAGAAATAGCTATTTTCCATCATCTGATTTTTCTACAGTGAAATCTGTTATTTAAAATCCCACATGCACGTACACACACACAAGCTTACAGACAACTTCTTTATACCGTCTGCTTAGAGATCATCTCATTTTAAATATTTTTAAAACAAAAAATGGTATAATGACTACCTAGTCACACGTATTCAAAATGACTAAGGCTTTGTCTTCTTTATTTCATCTGCTCCCCCTGTACCATTGGTGAAGTATCTTTAGATACATCCTAGGCAGTACGCTGGCTTATCCCTATTTGTTTCAGTATGATGTGCCTTTTCCTTACATAATCACACTCTTCTCTTAACATGAGCAAGCATTTCCTGGTATTATCTAGTCCTCAACTCATACTTAAATTTCCTCAATTCTTATTTATGATTTTTTTCTTTTACAGCTGATTTATTTGAATCTAGTTCTGTATAGACACTGCCTGTCATATTTGGCTGTTTCATCTATTTATTCTCTTTATCCTCGAAATCCCCCCCTTTTTGCTATCACCATTAACTCAATAGAAACTAACTCAATTTTCTACTAAGTATTTCACTTTGAAGTATGAACAGGCAACAAATCAGCAGACTTTTGAGAGAAACCTCAAACATGAAAGACAAAAGAGAAGACCCAGTCAAACCAAAAGTAAATCCAGAAGAAACAGAAGGAATGCAGTGAGCTAAGGGATATTTATACAAACACTGCAATTGAAATTCCAAAAAAAAATACTATTTTCATGAAACAAAACAAGGAGTAATGAAGAGGGCTTTCTGGAGAATACTAAAGAATTCTTGGCAATCAAAATATCTATAACAGTAAAATTTTAGTAGGTGGGTTGATTGGATTAAAATAAATTGGATTCAAATATTAAAAGATGGAAATTGGAGAGTGAGAATAAAAATTCTTTAAAAAGAGACCACCAGTCCAGATCTCATACCCAAAATATTAGTAAGAAATTACAAAAAGAGAAGCAAGCTCAAAGACAACCAAAGTTTGGTGGGCATCACTATCCCCTGGTGGGAGTAGGAGGCCCAGTCTTGCTCCTGGAGCGCTGCTGCTGGATTTGAACCTCCAGCCCTCTGGGCCCCAGTCCCGCACACAACCACTGTGCCACAGGGGCTCAGCAAAGGCAACCAAGGTTAAGCCATCACTTAACTCTAGAACCCATCTTCTTATCACGCGTATGTCACTACCATGTCCCATTCCTGTTATAGGCATACCTCTAATACAATCCTTTCCTGTTACATACATATCTGTATGATGTGGGTTACTAGTCCAGGATTATATAAACCTGTTGAGAGAGAATACATTACCCCCCCTCTGATCCTAGTCTTCATGGGAGAGAGTGGATGAGTCAGGTGTCCTTCACTGATCAACCTTCCAAAGGCATGGGAGCCCTCATCTCCAAACTCCAGGATGACTGAAGACAAAATGCAAAAGCAAATGTGGTGAAGAAAGCTGATGGTGCCTGGTGATTACAAGATATAGGGTCTGGCTCTTAAAGGCTTGAAGTTAAGCAAGCGGTCACCTAGCAGGAAAGCAGAAAAGCCCACATGAAAGAAGCACACCAGCCTGCATGATCATGAGGGGTCCATGGGAACAGGTATCAGGCATCTGAAGACCTAAAACAATCACATCTATGTGAGCAAGATGGGTCAGAATGGAGACACAAAGGTCGTCTGTAGACAATTGGATATCCCTTCACAGAAGGGTCATAGGAAGGATCTCACAAGAAGAAGGACGATGACAACATATGTACAATTATGTTTGATACAATTGACGTATGGATTGTTAGGAGAGCTGTAAGAGCCCCTAATAAATGATTTATTGAAAGGAAAGAAAATTAAAAATAGCAAAGGGACAAAAAAGAAAGAAATGTATGGGATGTGAATTGTATGCTGGTGAAATTGTTAAAAATAAATGAATCAATATTTTAAAAAAAAGAAGTTACAAAAAGAAAGCAGAGAAAGTGGACAAGACAGAACCAGTCTTCTTGTGGGAAAATTTCTAAAACCAAAGAGCAACATTTTGTGTGTGTAAGGTCTCACTAAGTGCTCAGCAAAGAAAGCGCTGGACCGCTCCGGTGCTTACTTATCAGGATCAAATTTAAGACTATCAAGTGCAAAGTCTTAAAGCCTTGAATGAGAACAGGCAAATCTACCATGAATCCCACCAGGAAACGGGAAGCAGAATGGCACTGACCTTGTCAGAAGCCCTGGAAGCTAGGAACCAAACCCACACCAAGGAGCCACCCCCACTGCTTGCAGCCTTGCAGGATGGAGGAACCCCGTTCCTCGCTCCTCAGGATTTCCAAGACTCTCGATCTTCCCAGCATCAGACATCCTCCTCTCTCTTCCTACCTGGAGGTTGGTAGACTGGTGCAGAGCTCATGACACCACCGGCGTGCTTTGAACAGGGAAATTGTGTCTTAATTTCCCGATGGAAAGCACTGTTCTTTATCGGTTATAAAGGTAAATCATCGGTGATTATATATCGAGGCAACCTCCAGTTTGACGAAAAGATATTTTCAAACAGTTGTAGTCTCAAATCTAGCTCCCAAGCACCCCCGTGCTCTTGAAGAATTTGCTTCTACAGAAGGCTAGAGGGGAGACTGAGAAGGGGAAGAGTGTGTCCATACGAGGGAAAAGCAAAACCAAGAAGTGAAGGAAGGGTAAACGCGTGGGTTTGATTAGAAGTGCACATTGTGGAATACAAAGTGGATGACCAGAAATGTAAACCCTCACCTAAGCTTAAAAATTTTTTTTTAAACCTACACATTGAAAAAGGAAAAAAGAGAGAGAAACCAAGAAAGACGACACTTCAGAAACAGAATACAGGAGATGTGACATAAAACAGAAACTGTCAAGACCCTTAGCAAGGCTGGAGGAGGATAGACCTATGGTGATGGTAGCTATACAGCTAAACCAAAGACCACTCAAATCAGAAGGGGACCAGAAAGTTCAGGAAAGGCTAGCTTCTGAAAAGAAATGAGATGAAAAGGTTATCTGTTCCATATGAAGATATTGAGAGAAGAATTCTATTTATCTCACAGTCAGAAGGAGAATCTATGGTAGGTACACAGGAAACCAAGGGAAAGTGAAAGGAAGCAGTTATTTTATTCTAGCTGTAACAAAAATGTCCAAGAAAAGATGTAATTATGACACAACATGTGGCCCACCAGGAAAAAATGCAAATAAATACTGAGGGGAGGGAAGTGTGTGTGTGTGTGTGTGTGTGTGTGTGTGTGTGTGTGTGTACAGGAGTAAATTCCAGTGTCCATTCTCCTGTCTTCCTTGGTAACAACTGCAGATAAAGCCAGGGTTAATATTCCAGGTTAGAGAACTACATTCTTCAACTTCCCTTGCAGCGAGGTGTGTTTTAAGTTCAGCAGAAGTAACCAGAGGCACTTCCCGGAAGCTTCCTTCATGGCAGGGGGCCATTAGATCAGGAACCTCATGATGGGACTTCCCCTAAACCCTGGACCGTGAGAAGAGAACAGAGGAGACACACCTAGAAGGATACACCTAAGAGCTGGACGATCAGCAAGTTCTCATAGTATTATAAAACCAGCATCTCCACATTGGACGGGCCACCAATAGACTTGTTTTGTGTGTAAGGATGTGACCTTTTATCTTGAAGCCATCACAATCAGGTCTAAGTTATATGTCACAGTACCAGATCATAACTGCTTTGGAATTCACTAGATAAAACCTACAATGAAATGTCAAGAAATAGTAGAGTAGAGATAACTATCAGAGGCAGCAAGAATCAAAATGATTCAAAGTAGTTGATACTGGCAGTGAGATTTGGGGCAAAAGCAAGTGACTAACATTTTTCTTATAATTCTTTCAGTAGTATTTGACATTTTAAATGATGTCCATTAATTGTTTTAATTTAGAAATGGATATTTGTTTAGTTGCATTTAAATTAATAAAACACATAAGAACAGTTGTTCCTTGTGAAAATTCAAGTGATTACAAAAGGCAGACAGAGCCAAAATTGTCCCTCCCTTCAACATCAGTGCTTGGAAAAGGACATCACGCTTGGTAAAGTTGAAGGGAAGTATAAATGATGAAGACATCCAATGAGGTGCACTGGCACAGTAGCTACAGCAATGGGCTGAAACAGAACACTTCAGAGGCTGGTGCAAGAATGAGTGGTGTTTCATTCTATTACACATGGGATGGCTACAGGTAGGAACTGACTGCATGGTTCTTGGCTCCTTTTTCTCTCCTGCTCTCCCCCCAATCCATTCCACTCACCTCCCCAGAGACAGTGGAGTCTTTCCATGCCTTCTCTGTACATTCATACAGCTGTAAATTTTCATTCTATTTATTCAAAGTGTGTTTACATTGTAAGTTGAAAGTAAGTACTCGTGAGGGGATAGTTACTCTATAAAGAATGTTATTTCTTGTGTATTTTAGGATTCAAGATGCAAACATGCAGCGAAAAATTCAGCAAGAGGAATTTAAGAAAGCACAGGAAGAGTTGAGTCATTTGCAACTTGAGTTACACACTAAGCAAAAACAGTCACAAAGCTTCAGGTAAGATTGCTTTAAAAGAGAGTACCACAATAACAGATAGAAAGATACTGTTAATGCTAACTTTACAAACTTGTAAATAATTTTAGTAATATAGTTTCTCTATCCTTTAAAGTTGAGAAAAATTGGAAAAAGCCCTAGCCTTTTAAACCATATTATTATTTCAGCTTAATACTTGTAGCTATCAAATATAAACTAGATATACCCTGTTCTTACTTTGCAGCAATATTTAGAATGAACACACAATAATTAAGCCTTTTTCTTCTTGACTAGGATTTATTAGTGTATTTGATATTGTGACAATCCCGTGTCATGGAAAACAATATAATTGAGAATTTAAAAAATCACTTTATTGGGGGCTCTTATAACAATCCATACATCCATACATGTGTTAAGAACCTTTGTACATATATTGCTATCATCATTTTCAATATATTTTCTTTCTACTTGAGCCCTGGTATCAATTCCTTATTTTTTTCCTCCCTTCCCCACCCTTCCTCTTTCATGAACACTTGATAAAATTTATAATCTGTTATTACTTTCATGACTTACATCATCTACTTTCACCCTTTACCCACTTGTCTGTTGTTTGCCCCCCTGGGGGTATATGATAAGTCTTGAATCATTGTGATCGGTTCCCCCAATCTCCCTCTTATTCTCCTGGTATGGCTGTTCTCATTATTGACCTTGAGGTGTTTATCTGTCCTGGATTCCCTGTGTTGTGAGCTCTTATTTGTACCTGCGCCCATGCTTTGGTCTACCTAGATTTGTAAGGTAGAACGGGGGTCATGATAGTGGGGGGTGGAGGGAAGAATTGAAGAACTAGAGGAAAGTTGTATGCTTCATTGGTGCTTATACTACACCCTTGTGATCCTTCTGGGAGGGGATGCCCAATTGTCTACAGATGGGCTTTGGGTCTCTATTTTGCCCTCCCCCTCATGTGCATCCATATGATTGATTGTTCTTAGTCTTTGATGCCTGATACCTGATCCCATCATCACTTCAAGATCACACAGGCTAGTGTGCTTCTTCCATGTGGGCTTTGTTGCTTCTCAGTTAGCTAGCCACTTGTTTATCTTCAAGTCTTTAAGATGGGAATTATTTTATTTTATTTTTTAGGGAATTTTTATTATTTTTTAAGATGGGAATTTTTTAAGGACAGTAATTGACTACTTACATTTTGATATGTCTGATATGAAGATGTGTAATTCTGCTTTTATATAATTTCTGATGGGTTTATGATATGTAAAGATAAAATCATTATGTAGGTAGTTAAATATGAGTGCTTGAATAGATTTAAGTTTAATTTTTAACAAGAATATTCTTTTGATGGTGTTTATATGAATCACGAGGCACCAAATAACTGATTGCCTGTTTTTATGATGTGAAAAATTTAACATTAATAGGACCAATAAGATCAAGTGTTGACTGTCTGACCCATCCACTGTATTAATCAGTGTTGGCTTTTAGCATAATAATATAACTATGATCATTGTCTAGATCAGTGGTTTTCAACCTTCCTAATGCCATGAATCCCCAATCATAAAATTATTTTCATTGCTACTTCATAACTGTAATTTTGCTACTGTTATGAATTGGGTGACCCCTGTGAAAGGGTCATGACCCACAGGTTGAGAACTGCTAGTCTAGATCATGGGTTCCTAAATTTAATGGGCCTATCACCCATTTTTCAGAAAAAACAAACAAACAAAACCCAAACCAAACAAATAAACCTCAATGTTACGTTCTCACCTGATGATTAAAAACTTCTGTACTATAGCCAATAATCCAGGATCAAATGTAGGTATGTTTTTTATGTACCCCCCTGGATCGTTTCAGCCACCTGCCTCCCCACCAAAGGCCTGTGTCACCCACTTTGGGATACACTGGTCTAGACAAATATTGTTGAGTTCCATAATTCTATTGTTGTCACTAGGTGCTGTTGAGTTAGTTCCAACTCTTAACATCCCTACATACCACAGAAAGAAACACTGGCGGGTCCGTTGCCATCCTCACAAGTGTTACGTTGGAGGCCATTGTGGCAGCCAGTATGTAAACCCATCTTGTTGAGGGTCTTCCTGCTTTTCACTGACCCTCTACTTAATCAAGAGTGATGTTCTTTTCTAGGGACTGGTCCTTCTTGGTAACATATTCAAAGTACATAGGATGAAGTCTCACCATTGTCGCTTCTCATGAGCATTTGGCATTCCTTCCAAAATAGATTTGTTTGTTATTCTGGTCTGAAAAACAGTTAAACCCATTGTCATGGAATGAATTCCAATTCATAGTGACACTGTATGACAGACTAAAATTGCCCCCCACACTTTATAAGACCGTAAATCTTTATGGAATCAGACTGTCACATATTTCTTCAGGAATTAGCTGTAGGTTCAATGAGTACCCACCAATGAGCCTTCTGCTCATCTGGCAGTCCAAGGTGTTGTTGGATGCTGTTGATTCGGTTCCAACGCATAGGAACCAGGTGTGCAACAGAGTGAAACAATCCCAGCCCTGCACCATCCCCACATCAGTGAGCCCATTGTTAGTCACTGTGCTGATCCATCTTGTCCAGGGTCTTCCTCTTTTTCACTGTCCCTCTATCTTACCAAGCATGATGTCCTTTTCTAGGCACTGTCTCTCCTATCTAAAGGATGGGAGACAAAGGCTCACCGTCCTTGCTTCCAAGAAGCATTCAGGTTGAACTTCTTCCAAGGTGGTTCTGTTTGTTCTGTTGGCAGTTCATGGTATTTTCAACACGCTTCACAAACAACGTAATTAAAATACATGGCTTCTTCTTTAGTCTTCCTTATTCACTGTCATATGTATATCAGGTGAATGAAAATACCATCGCTTGGGTCAGGAAATACCTCAGACCTCAAAATAACATCCTCGCCTTTCAATACTTTAAAGATGTCTTGTGCAGATTTACACAATGTAATGCATCCTTTGATCTCGTGACTTCTGCTTCAATGGGAATAGATTGTGGATCCAAGCAAGATGAAATCTTACACACCTTCAAACTTGTCTCTTTATCTTGAGCCAACCTATTGGTTCAGTTATAAGGAGTTTGGTTTTGTTTGCATTGAGTTGTAATGCACACTGAAGGCTGCAATACTTGCACTTCATCAGCACGTGTTTCAAGTGTTCTTCATTTTCAGCAAGCAAGGTTGTATAATCTGCAGATTGTTACACAGATTGTTAATAAGGTTTCCTTCAATCATGATACAACATTCTTCATATAAACCAAGTTCTCTGATTACACTGGCAAACACATTTTACTGCTTTAAGTGTTAGATTTCTTTCTGGATATATTTGACCTTCTATTTTAAAATGATTTTGAGTTTTATCAATTTTCCCTTTATCATCTATTGTTTTTGAAATACAGAACATATGGTCTATATCACCCATAAAAAAAATTGGGATATTTTAATGTAATGTTAGCTAGTCTGCGTGCACCCTGGCTTTATTTAAAGTAATTTGTGTTCTACTAAATATTTGGTTAAGTTATACTTTACATGGGTCTTTTGACCAGTGCAAATTAACTAAAGTTGGAATTTTCTCCAAGTGTCACTTCACCTTTATTAGGAACTGAATAGCAGGCAGTTCCATTTTGTTATCTTTATTTTTTTTAATTTTTAGGTATCACTGCCCTCTGGTGGGAGTAGGAACCATTTTGTTATCTTAAAAGGGGTCTAGAAATACAAATAAGAAATCCCAAAGGCATCGTGTTTAACTCTAAACCATAAAGTTTGCTATTCAAGCCCACCAGCTCCTGTGCTAGAGAAAGACGAGACTTTCTGCTCTCATAAAGATTTAGAGTTTCAAAAACCCACAGGAAGAGTTCCACTCTGACCTTTAGGGTCATTATGAGTCATAATCAACTGACTCCTAGTGAATTTGGGATGAAAAATTGAGATTCAGATGTTCTGAAACCCATATTGGATTTGTCAGTGTTCAAACTCCTTTATTAAAATTAAAATGTTCTAGTCTTGTTGTATGCATAAGGTTTTCAATGTCTCTTTCCTCTGGAGTGAGGAGTACAGTCCTCCTTCGTTATCTGTTCTTAGTCTAGAAACTCCACTGAAACATGTTCACTTTGGGTGGCCCTGCTGGCATGTGAAATATTAGTAACACAACTTCAGCATCACAGCAGCACACGAGCCACCACAGCACAGCAGTAACTTAGTCAATTTACTGTAAGAGATTTATTTTTGTACCCATTCCAAAGATTGGTAGCCCTACAGAATGTTCAAGCTATAAAATAATATCACTGGTATTATATGTCAGTAAAAGTTTGCTGAAGATCATCCAAAAACAATTATTGCAGTATGGTACATTGAAAGAAAGCTTCCAGAGGTTTAGGCCAGATTCAGAAAAGAACAGAGAACCAGGGAGATCATTGTTGCCAGATGGATCTTGGCTGAAAGCACAGAATACTGGAGAGAGAGAATCTTTCTTGTGTTTTATTGGCTGTGCCAAGGCATTCAACTGTGTGGACCATAGTGCACTATACCTGCTCATGAGAAGGTCGGGAATTCCAGAATACTTTTTGTGCTCAAGAAGAACTTATACATCGATCAAAAGGTAGTTGTACAAACAGAACAATGGAATACTGCTTGGTTTAAAATAAAAAAGGTATGTGACAGTGTTAGACCCTCTCACCATACTTACTCATTCTATATGCGGAGCAGAATGTCATAGAAGCTGGGTTAGATGAAGAAAAATGTAGCATTGGAATTGCAGGAAGGTTTATTAATAACCCGAGATGTGTAGATGACAAAACCTTACATGCTGAAAGTGAGAAGGACTTGAAGCACTCGCTGATAAAGATCAAAACTTGTAGCCTTCAGTCTGAATTACAGCTCTGTGTAAACAAAACCAAAGTCCTGACAGCTGGACGATAGGTAATGTCATGATAAATGGAAAAAAGACAGACTATTTGAAGATTTTTGTTGTGCTCGATCAACATTCATTGCTCAAGAGATCATAAGGTGATCCCTGTTAGGTAAATCAGCTGTACAAGACCTCCTTAGAGTGATAAAAATCAAGGGTACTACTTTTAGGAGTGAAGTGAGCCTGACCCAACCATAGTGTTTTCAATTGCCTCACATGCATAAGAAAGGTGGACATGGAATAAGAATGAAGAACAATCAGTGCATTTGCAACGTGATGCTGGAGAAGCATATTGAAAATACCATGGATTGCTAAAAGGACAACCTGGTCTGTCTTGGGAGAAGTACTGCCAGGTGCTCTCTGAAGGCAAGGATAATGAGACATCATCATCCTACATACTTTGGACCTGTTGTCAGATGGACCTGTTAATTCAGATGTGTATATTTCGATTTGTCAAGAGGGTAGATCTTTCTGATCTTCAATTTGGATATTTAACACTTTAATTAAAAAGAGACCCGTCCCTGGAGAAGGCCATCATGTTTGATGAAGTAGAGGGGCAGAGAAGGAGAGGACGGCTCTCAAGGAGACGAATTGACACATGGCTGCAACGGTGCCCAAGCACAGGAGCAATTGTGGGGGCGACGGTGCAAGACTGGGCAGCAACCGAGGCTGATGATGGTGATTCTTCCCCTTGTGCACGCGGAGGTTGAACACCACCTCTGTGCTTCTTCATACACGATTACAAAACCAATCCTGCAGTAGCAGCAGTTTATGAATGGTAAATAGATTTATATATACAAGCTGAGCAGGTATGTGATGGCTTATGGGGGTGTACCCAAGAATATATATATATATATATATATATATATATATTTGACAGAAGATATATGCTACATGTGTGTATGTGTGTGTATATATTATATATATACTTATGTATCATTGAACATACAAGGAATAAAGTTGTGAAAACTTAAGAATTATTGAAAATTTGAGGGACTGAGGCACATCATCTCCTGGGAGATCTAGCTAAGCCCACTGGGTTAACACAGTTCACAATGTCCGACAGCCTACTTAGCTGAGTAGCAACTGAGTTCTTAAATGCTTGTGGGTGGCCATGTAAGATTCAACAATTGACCTCTCCCTTTGCAGAGCAAACAAAAAAGAGTGAAAAAAATTCTTTGGGGTTCACCCAAACCACAGTAAAATGTTCAAATAAAACCCCCACACTATAAAATACAGGTATACGAAATGTCACATAAATCTGCATATAAATCTAGCCATGTTTGGAATATTCAGGAAACTATTTTTAGAGGATTCTTGCAGTCAATAAATTGTTTATAATGTCAAATACAAAACAAAGCAAAGCAAAGCAAAAACAACTAAAAGAAATACAAGTCCAGTTGCTCTCACGTCAATTCTGCCTGGATCACGGCAATCCCGTCTGTTTCTGAGCAGAGTTGTGTTCCATTGTGCTTTCGGCTTTTTTTCTGAGCTCCTTCAGGCGAGATTAGAACTATAAACTTTTCAGTTAGTAGCTTTGCCATTTGTGCTACCAGGAATTTTGTAAAACACAAAGTATTTAAACTTTCACTTTTCTTTCTTGTAAATCATCTCTGAAAATTCCAATGCCAACTCCCAAATCTCTTTTCCTCACATTTTCACGTCAATGCTTTAGATTCACACACACACACACACACACACACACACACACACAATTCATGTGTTCCCGTCTACCCAGCCTCTTTTGGCTTTGCTTTTTCTAACCTTAATCCTATAGTTCATTACCACACATCTTTTTTTAACAACTTTAATGTAGCATAATTTATATGTCATGAAATCTACCACTTCAAGTTTACAATGATTTTTAGTAAGCTTATAGTTTATAATCTTTACCACATCCAATTACAGATTATTTGAATAATTCCAACAAATACTCTCATGATTATTTGCAATCAGTTTTAGTTCTTACACTCAGTCCCCCACAACCACCAGCTTTCTTTCTATCTCTCTAGATTTGTATTTTTCTGGACGTTGGAGATATATTAAAAAAAATAAAACCCAACTCACTGTCATTGAGTGGATGTCAACTCATGGGACCCTAATGGACATGATTGGCCCTGTGAGTTTCTGAGACTGTAGTCCTTTATGGGAGTAGAACAATCTATTATTTTTTCTATACATAAGAGTATACTTACTGATTGGTGTGGTAAGTTTAAATGTAACTTTTAAAAAATAACCAAAACATTATTTTCAAAAGTGACTATACCATTTTAAAATAACCAAAACACTATTTTCAAAAGTATCTATACCATTTGAGACTCCAACCAAGTAGGAGGATTCTAGTGTTCTTTCTCTTTGCCACACTTATTATCTCTTTTAATTAAGCAATTTCTAATGGTTATAAAATGCTATCTTGTTGTAAATTTGACTTGTCTTCCCCTCATGACAATTGATGCTAGGCATCTTTTCATGTGCTTAATTAGCTATTTGAAAATCCTGGTTGGGTACTTACCTGGCAGGAGAGATGCCATGATCACAAAGGTGGTTTTCCCAGGGCAAGGCTTATCCATTGCACTCCAGGTATTCTGACCCCTATGATTTCTCCAAATGTGTGAGAATCAACTGTATATTTGTGGTAGTGGGGGGATGTGTTTGTGGGCTTCCCTGAAAAAGAAAAAGAAAATCCTGCTTGAAGAAATACCTATTAACAATTTGGAATGTTAATATATAAACATGGAATTATCATATAACTAGCAAATCCAATTCTTCATTGATGTACAGATTACTGTTTGAGTCATTATTTTAGATTATCTTAGCTTTTTATGAAGAAGTGTATTTGCTAATTATATGATAATTCCATGTTTAACTGTTTGCATGACCAACAAACTGTCTTTATTTTTACCTGTACCATCACTATGAGTCAGAATTGATTCCATGGTAGTGAGACGGAGAATAGACAAAGGCTCCAGTATCCTCCCATCCTCTTCAATACTAACATTTTACTTGATTTAGCTTTCCTATATGTGGTAATTACATAATCTGGTGTCAATTTGAGAGGATTGTGAGTGAAGGGATGGAGTCTTGCCTGTCAATCAAGATATAACCAATGAGGCCTCGTTGTGGGCATGGCCTTCTCCCCTTCTCCTGAGAATTCAGGGAACTGCTATTTCCTCCTTGGAGGTGGAAGACACATGTTCTCTCTGCATGCTTCCTGAGATAATGCTCTATTGACAGGACACATGGTACTATCCTGAAAGACTCCATGTCCTGAGTACTGGAGAAGCCACATGGAGACCCCTGCCAGTGCTGACATACTTATAATGCCAGTAGATCCAAAGACTTTCTACCCACTGACCTGTGACCGCCCTGCATTTGGCATCATTGCATGTGTTTTGTGAGTCAGAAGAAGACTTTATAGATTGGTATCGGACATATGGGCTAATATTGGACTTATGGGCTTAGATTAGACTGGACTGGGATGCTTTCTTAATGTACAGTTATATACAACTTTATACACAA
Organism: Nesogale talazaci; assembly: GCA_004026705.1. Classification (NCBI taxonomy): domain Eukaryota; kingdom Metazoa; phylum Chordata; class Mammalia; order Afrosoricida; family Tenrecidae; genus Nesogale; species Nesogale talazaci. The sequence goes on along the minus strand of PVJH01008727.1, from coordinate 65,232 downwards.
CTCTCTACTATACACTTATGTGTGTCCATGTATTATTTTTCTCTACTCTCTCCCGACTAACGCACTGTATTAGTCACCATAAGTGTTTGTGACCACCACTTATCTATGATTTTGTCACATTGTGGCTTGTATGTTGGTATGATGAGCTACTGATATGTCTAAAACCAGTGAGTCACCTCTGGTGAACAGGTTCTATCAGAACTTTTAAACTAAGAACAGACTATAAAGAAGGAGTAGGCTGTCCACTTGTAGGGAGTTAACCACTTAACATCTTATAAATGGCAGTAGAATATTGTGAGATGTAGTGTCAGAAGATGAACCCTGAGGGGTGGAAGGCATTTAAAATATGACTGGAGAGGAATTGCCTCCTCAAAGTAGGATCAGCCTTAATGACATGAATAGAGTAAAGCTTTCAGAACCTTTATTTGCTGGTGTGGCATGACTGAAATATCCATTAATAGTCACAAATTGGTAGGTCTGGTACATCAATCTTGGAAAATTGGAAGTTGTCAAAAATGAAATGGAACACACAAATATTGATATCTTAGGCATTAGGGAGCTGACATGGACTGGTATTGGAGTATTAGTATTTAAGCCAGACAATCATATATGATTTATTACACTGTGAATGACATTCAAGAGAAATGGAATCAGATCAATTTAAAGAACATTTCAAGAGCTATTTTAAGTACAATGCTTAAATTAGATAATATCTTATTTACTTGGAAAGTGAAGTTCAGGTAATACAACTGTTACTCAAATTTGCACCTCAACCACTAAATGTACCAATGAGAAAAGTGAAGAATCCTACCAACTTTTTTACTGTGAAATTGATCAGTCATGTAGTCAAGATGCATTGATAATTTTTGGCAACTGGGATGCAAAAGTTGAAAATAAAGAAGGATCAGTAGTTGGGAAGTGGGGCCTTAGGACAGAAATAAATATGGACATCACATGATAGAATGTTGCAAGACCATTGTAAGCATAAACACTGACTTTAAAAATGGAACTTGCCAGGCAGAATATAAAGGAATCAAAATGAGTACATCCACTGGAACGGACGATGAAGAAGCTCAATATGAGCAGCCAAAATGAAGCTAAGATCTGACTGTGAAACAAGCCATCAATTGATCACATGATAGTTCAGGTTGAAGTTTAATAAAATTAAAAACAAACCCACAAGAGCCAAAATACAACTTTGAATATATCCCACCTGAATTTTGAGATATCTCAAGAAGAGATTTGAGGCATTGAACACTAATGAGAGATGACCCGATGAGCTGTGTGATAAAATCAAGTTCATGATACATAAAGAAAGCAAAAGGCCATTAAAAAGGCAAGAAAACAAAACAAAACTCGATGTCAAAAGACTTTTAAACTTCTTCGTGAGTGTAGGTTGCCTAAAGCAAATGAAAGAAATGATGAAATAAAGGGGTGAATAAAAAATCCCAAAGGGCTGCTGGGCAAGAAGAAGTAAAGAATTATAATGAAATGTACAAAGAGGTAGAGATAGAAAGTCAAAAAGGAAGAACACCCTCGGAATATCTCAAGTTTAAAGAATTGAAGAAAAATTCAAGCCTTGTACTGCAATATTGAAAGATTTCATGGACAAAATATTGGAAGATATAGGGGGCATCAAAAGAAGATGGAAGAAAATACAGAATCACTGCACCAAGAAGAATTGGTCAACCAACAATTATTTAGAGATGTAGACTATAGGATCAAGATCAGTAGTGTTTCAGATAGAAGTATTCGCTGCACCAAAGACATTATCCAGAAACAAGCTGCTAGGAATTGATGGAATACCACGTAAAATGTTCCAACAACCTGAGGGGGAGTAGACTCACTGGATATACTCCTTTGTCCATACAAAGGAATTTGGAGGACAGAAAGTATCCATAGTTGTGCCCATTTTAAGAAGAGTGACTCAACAGAATGCAGTACTTATCTAAAAGTATCATTTATATCACACGAAAGTACAATTTTGCAGAAGACCATTCAACACTGATTGAGGCAGTACATTTAGAGGGAGCTGCCAGGAATTCAAACTGGATTCAGAAGACTTGGGATATCACTGCTGATGTCAAATGGATCTTGTCTCAAAGAAGTGAATACCAGATATATATTTACTTGTCTTTTATTAATTATTCAAAGGTATTTGACTATGTGGATCATAACAAACTATGGGTAGCATTGAGAAGAATGGAAATTCCAGAATGCTTCATTGTGTACATGCAGAATCTGGACCTGGAACAAGAAGTAGTTGTTAGAATAGAACAAGGGGAAATTGTGGCTTAAAATCAAGAGAGGTGCTGAGCCCCGGTGGCGTAAGTGGTTGAGTGCGGAATTGCAGCCTGCGGGCTTGGCGGTTCAAATCCAGCGGAGCGGCACTGCGTAGCTCCCACAACCACCAGAGGCAGTGATACCCTCCAAACAAACAAACAAAAATCAAGAGAAGTGTTGTGATGCCACCCCCCCCAAAAAAAAATCAAGAGAAGTGTATGTCAAGGTTGCATCCTTTCACCATACTCACTCATTCTGCATCCTGAACAAATATTCCAAGAAGCAGAACCATATGAACAAGAGCAAGGTATCAAGACTGAAGGAGTGTTTATTAACAAGCTGTGATAGGAGGACTTGAAGCCCTTGTTGAGGAAAACCAAAGACTGTAACCTTCAGCATCCAATGCAATGCAAGGCAGTGTAAAGCAAATAGAAATCTTCACAACTGAACCAATAGATAATATAATGACAAGTAGACAAAAGTTTGAAAAATTTCAAGAAATTTACTTTATTTGGATCCACACGGAAGCAGCAAACAATCAAACAACTTATTGCTTTGAGTAAATCTGCTGCACAAGACCTCCTTAAAATGTTAAAGAGCAAGGATGTCATTTTGAGGACTAAAGTGCCACCCACCCATACTAAAAAACAAGCACTCTTTCCCACAACATCTGCTTCTGTAGCTAGTGGGCCACAACCCAAGGAAACTGTCTTTCAATTACATCAGGCATGTGACCTGAGTAGAGAACTCCACCATTATCTTCCTTCAATGTCTAGGTTGCTCACTGAAGATCCTGTTATGGAGCTGATTATGTTAGGTTATATCATGGAGGATGACTAGCCATTGACTGCCAAACCACAGAGAATTCTGATTCAGCCAAGCTGACACAAGACACAAAACCTAATGTTCACCCTCCACCCCTTCTCAGTTTGGCACATGTACACATCACCTTAAATCATACATAATCTCCAAACAGGCAATGATAAAGTTCTATTTGCATCTAACAGGAGACAACTAACATTAGAACAACCCCAAATGTACTAACTCATTTACATTCTACATTTCATCTTATATTTCATTCTAAATGAATAAAACAAAAATATTTGATGCATATATATATAAGGAAGAAATAATTATAACTGTCACAGAACCTGTGTCTATAATTGATCACATGATCCTACAGGTGTTTAGAACTATTTTCTTCCACTACCCATTCTGTATTCTCTTTTCCTTCAACAAGCCCCTTAACTGGTCTTGGTTCTTTCATGGGATGACTCAAGCCTTCATTCCTGGATGATCTGGGCCATTAGTAATCATGTCAAAATGGGGTTGCTATAGTGTACCATTTACTTTTATCACAGGATATGGTAGGACTAAGAGATAACCAAAGAAATATATTGAATTTCAGACATATTCTTTATTTCCATTATGTAATGCCAATCCAATTTCCCCTCAGTCATCAGGGTGAAATATACCTTTCAGTACAGTAGCGCTCTTCTTTGTCTGTTGATTGATCCAGAGGCATGCAAGCCCAAAGTGGTCAGGACCCATTCGTCCAGTTCAGTGGAATTAGGGTTGGGTCTCCAGGTGGCAGTATTCCTCCCTTTGCAACTTAGACCTCCCGACCTGAAGAGCTTGGGGTTGCAGAGACAAGAAGCAAAAGACTGCTAGTGAGTCACTGGGAGTAATAGCGAGTGATGGCTATTCCCTATTGAAAACATAGCACCACAGATTGGACGCTGGTTTAGAGCATTATCAGCCTCCAGTAGAACATTGCCCCCATCTTAGTGGGCACCATAATTGTGTCTTTGGACAGCCATTTCATTTTTCTCTCAAGTCAACTATTTCAGGATTATGGGGAACATGATAAGGTCGATTATTCTATGAGCATGGGTCCATTGTCCCACTTCATTTGCCATAAAGAAAGTTCCCTTAAGCCAAGGTGTTGCTCTGTGATGGAAAAGGTGGCTCCTCAAGGCCACTAGTGGTAGTCTTAGCAGAAGACTTCATGCAGGGAAGGCAAGTCCATGTCCAGTGTCACTGCCTTTTCCAGTAAGAACAAAATGCTCCCCTTTCCATAATGCAAGCGATCCTATGTAATCAACCTGCCACTTGATTGCTAGTTGATTTCCCTAAGGAAGTCAGTGTTGGTCTCTGCCGCTGGCCTATTAGGTGCTCTGCAATGGCAGTAGCTCCATTAGTGTTGGAGAGTAGAAATCCATGCTGAGCCTACACATAACCGTCATCCCTACCACCCTTTTCATGAGCCCATTGGGCAACGAGAGTAGTGGCTTATGTAAGAGAATGACTGAGTTTGTTTTTTCACCTGTTTCATTGCTCAGCACTTTCCTATCTAATGCCTCTTCATTCCTATCAAAACAGCTTGTTCTGAGATTACCGTAAATTCAGATACAATGAATTTTGCTCAGTGTTTATCTATTGTGTTAAACACTGACTTCTGCTTGCTTATTAAAAGCCCCGTATCTTTTTGCTTTTCTGACATTATAGTTTGAGTTTTTCTCATTACCTATGGATTAATTCTTCCTAGTCTCCTTTGAAGGATTATTTTCTGTTATAGTCTCTTAAATGCTTGTTATCATCAACATTTTATACTTCTTCATTCCTTCAAATCAGTGACCTATTTAATCCCCTTATTCTTTCTACAATGTTGATTGGACATGCACTATGTAGTAAACATTATGCTAGCTTCTGAGAAGAAGGTGATGGAAAAGAGAGATAAAATTTCTGTATCATACATCTTGGTCTAATCAGAATGATAGAAATTAGATAATTGCACTCCCTTGCTTCAGTCATCACCTCTTTGCTTATAACTCCCAGATCTTTATCTGCATCTGTCATGATGATCAGAAAAATTATAGGAAGGATATCTGAAGTAATGAAAATTGCTGATTGTAAAAAAAAAACATGCGCTTACTTGAACTGTGACATTTGATGAAGCAAAAGCATTAGATCAGTCATTTCACAATAAAATACTTGTGGAACTACAATATATGGAAGAATGCTATCTAATTGGTTCTCATTTAGCTTTGTGTCAGAATCACTTTTTTTTGGGGGGGGGGGGCATCACTGCTCTCCGGTGGTGGGAGTAGGAGGCCCAGCCCCACTGCTGGGATTGAACCTCCGTCCCATCCCGCGTACAAACACTACACCCCCGGGACTCAGCCCTGACCGAATCACTTTTGCCCAGTATTCTTCAATAAATGTTTGCTGCAAGATTAATAAAAATAGTGTATTTATTATAATGCAAATACATAAAAATCTTCCGCTATAAATAAAATGAGAATGAATTAAAGTGATTTTATAGCTTAGTCTAGCTAGGATAATTCCAGGTTATATCTGTTGTCTCAAATTGCACACCCTTTCACTTTCAAAATTGTCTACAAAGATAGATTATATGATCACTCTCATTAAATGGTCACTTTATAGAAGAAATATTTCTTATTATGATTGTTATTTATAAAAACCCTAACTTTTTTTTAATACTTTGCAGGCAAAAAATGGTGGAGTACAAATATTTCTGGAATAAGACACTTTCATTCCTTACTTCTACTAAAAGGGAGATGACATATATTAGAAATGAAGTCTATGATAATTTTCAAAACTGGACTTCACTGAAGGAAGAACTTTTTCTACAAATTAAATCCATAGGTGAAACTGCTTTGACAGGTTGGTTATATTTATATAGAATGCAATTATCCTTTAAAAAATAATTATCCTAAGTAATGAAGCAATGCTATTTCATTTTACGTGATAGAAATTAGGTTGACTTTGTAAATCTGCTATTGGTTGGTGGATTAGATTACTCTGAAGTTTGGTTCAGCTCAGAGATGTCAGCTACTAGGCAGTGTTTCACCATCTTGCACACAGGGACTATGTTACACCAACAGAGACAGCCACACAGCCTCTTCGTCTTTTATTTATTTAGCATCTCTCCAGACTACATTTGATATAGCCTTCTATTAGCAATTAATAGCAACCCTGGTTGTGTAGTGATTCCATTTTGGGCTTCTAGCTGCAAGGTTCGCAGTTCGAAGCTATCAGCTGCTCTGCGGGAAGAAGACCAGGACTTTGTACCCTCAGAAAAAGGGTTACAGTTTTAGAAACTCACAGAAGCAGTTCTACTCTGACCTACAGGGTCTCTGTGAGTTGGCATAGGCTTGCTAGCAGTGAGGATCCTTGTTGACCCAATGGATTAAGCATTTGGATGCCACCCAAAAAGAATGATGGTTGAACCCACTAGTTATCCCTGAGAGAATGATCAAGCAGTATGGTAGAGATTTATAGTTTGGAAACCCTCTGAAGTAATTCTCTGTCTGAGAGGGTCCATTTGAGTTGGAATAGATTTAATGGTGTTGGGTTTGGTTTCACATGGTGTTCCTAAAAATGTTTCTAAAAATCCAACTTATTTTATCTTCCTCATTTCTTTTTTTAACCATCTAATGTTAATTAACTAAATAATTTATTTTTACATTTATATACAGTTAATTGTGCATAATATATTATTGATTATGCTCCTCTGCCTACTAAATTATATATTTATTTAATTTTTTCTTTACAGTTGATTTATGTATTTCTTACCTTTTCTCTGTAGCACTCTCCAATGACTTAAATCAAACTGCTTGTACATTATTAGGATTATTAGAATAGACACTACTTGCATTCTGTTCTGTTACCTTATGTGCCTCATTGTTGTTCATTTCCAGTCCTTTTCTGTGGTTTCCCCAATCATCTCGTGGATATCTAAAGTTCTTTCTCTGAAATTCCCTTATGAATAGTTTATAAAGAAAAATAAATAGAAGGCATCCTTTCTTAAAGATAAGAAGTAAAATCTCTATTTACAGATGATATCATTTTTCCATAGAAAAATCCCAATGAGGCCACAAGAAAACTTCTAGAGATATTGGAAGAATTTAGTAAGGGTGTAGAGTACAAGGTCAATAAGAAAACAGCAGTTGGATTCTTATACATCAGCAATAAACCATCTCAAAGGGTAATTATGAAAACAATTTCATTTGAACTAGAATTTAAGAGATTAAAATACCTAGCAATAAATTTAATCAGTAAAGTGAAGGACTTATACACTGAGAATTATAAAATTATACACGTCTAAATCACAATGATATAACATTTCAGTTCCACTAGGGTGGCTAAAATTTAGTCAATTGCAACTGTAAAAGACTAAAGAGAATTTAAGTAAATGGAAAGATGTTCCAAGTTCCTGGATTGGAAGACTCAATGTTGTGAAGATGCCAATGCTTTCCAAAATCTGTAGAGTTAAAGAAACATGGGTCAGAAATCCAAAATTTTCTTTATATAAATACAAAAACTACTTCTCAGCATTATGTTGAATGTCAAGAGACCCTGAGTAACAAATGTAGCATACAGTATTGAAAGAGAAGAACAAAGTAAGAGTACTACACACTTCTTAATTTTAAAACATCTTATGCAGCTGTAATCCCCGAAACAGCCTGCTACAGGTATAGTAGTGGACACATAGACCCACGGAGTAGACTGAGCAGATCAGAAATCTGCCCATGCCTCTCTCGCTTTTGTCAAGGATCCATTTGTTTGGGGAATAGAGTCCCTTGTCCAAATGGTACTGGGAAAATTGGACTCCCATATGCTGAAAGATGAAACAGGCTCCATAAAGCATACATTTAAACAATTCAAAATGGATGAAGGGCATGTATGTGTAAATTAAAACCATGCAATTCTTAGAAAGGCAAACTGGGACAGTACATTCAGACATGTTGTTGGGTGCCATCAAGTTGGTAACAACCCATAGCAACCGTATGCTCAATGGAATAAAATCCTGCTGAGCCCCGGTGGCGTAGTGGTTGTGTGTGGGACTGCGGCCCACTGGGATGGAGGTTCAAGTCCAGCTCCACAGGAGCAAAGGCTGGGCCTCCTACTCCCACCACCAGAGGGCAGTGAGGGCCCCCCCCAAAAAAAACTAAAAAAAAAAAAAAAAAGAATAAAATTCTACCCAGTCCCGTCTCATCCTTACAATTAATTGTTCCTCTGTCTGAGTCCATTGTTGAAGCCCCATTGCCAATATATCTCCTTGAGGACCTTCCTCTCCATTGACGCCCCTTCATTTTACCCAGCATGATTTCATTTCCCAGGGACTTGTCTCTCCTGACAGTCTGTCCAAAGTAATATAAGACAAAGTTTCAACATCCTTGCCTCTAAGGAGCACTCTGACCATGCATCTTCCAAGACAGATTTGTCCCTTTAGGAGTCCATGGTATAGTCTCAATGTTCTTCTCCAAAGCCACAATTCAGATGCATCATTTTTTCTTCTGTCTTCCTTATTCAATTTCCCACTTTCACACGCATATGAGGCAATGGAAAATACCATTGCTTGGGTGAGGTGCCTCTTAGTCCTCAAAGTAACATCCTTGCTTTTTCACCTAAGTCAACTCACCTTTTGCTCTTTTAACTGTTGCTTCCATGAACATTAAATGTTCAGGCCTAGCCTGCAACAGTGGATTACCTAATATAATAGCAAATATACAAGTAGAAAAAGACAAAAATAAGTAATCAGAACCTGACAGCAGTTTTCAAAACTTTGTATATCAAAAGACTTTTCAACAAAAGTGAAATTACAGGTTTCTAATGGGGTGACTATTTTTGGAAATCACATTTCTGATAAGAATCTAATAGCCAAAGTATATATAAAATTCTAACAACTTGCAAGCAAAAAAACCAAATAGACAAGTATTGTGAATATACATTTCACCAAAGAGGACATTTCAATTACCACCAAATACATGAAAAGGTGTTCAGAGACAGTAGCTACCAGAGAGATACAAACCTAAATCACAAGGAGATAACATTTCACTCCCACTAGGATAACTAAAATTAAAAATACAAAATGAAACAAAACTAGACAATAACAAATGGTGAGGATGTGGGCAAATTGGAACCATTACCTGTTGTTGGTGAGAATGTAAATGTTAGAGACATTGTGGAAAGCAGTATAGAGATTCTTCAAAAAGCTGACATGAGAGCTACCATATGACATATGAAAGGTATGTGTCAAGAAAGGTGTGTGTCAGGGTTTAATCCTTTCACCATATATATCCAACCTATATGCCCAGCAAATAATCAGACAAGGTAGATTATATAGAGAAGAGTGTGGCATCAGGTTTGTAGGAATGCTTACTAACTACCTGCAGTATGTAAATGACGCGACTTTCCTTTGACAGTGAGGACATGAAACAGTTGCTGATGCAGCTTTCAGTATGGATAACATCTCAAGGTAAAGAAGACCAAAATCCTCAAAAGTGGACCAGTAGGTCACCTCATGGTAATGGAGAACAGTTCAAAATTTCTAAGGATTTTTTTTCTTGCTTGGATCCACATTAATGCTCATGGAAGCAGTAGCCAAGAATACATGCACATTGCAGAAGGAAGCCTGAAGAAGAATCGATACATATCTGAAGTATGGCCCTGGTGAACAATATTGAAAGTACCATCAATTGTCAAAAGAACGAAACAGGTCTGTCTTGGAAGAAAGATGTCAGAATGCTCTTTAGAAGCGACATTGGTGAAGCTTCGTCGGTTGTGCTTTGGACATGTGATCAAGAGGGCCCCGTTCCTAAAGAATGCTTGTAAACAGCAGGTCGGTGAAAAGGAGGGAGACCCTTGACAAAGTGGGATGGCCTCGTGCCTGCAGCAGTGGGCCCAGACAACAGAGCAGTTGTCAGAGTGACGTAGGAACAGGTGCCCCAGGTTTTGTTCTGTCGCGCCTAGGATCGCTCTGAGGCAGAACCCACTTGACAGCAGCTAACAGCAAGGGTGGCGGGTGGGAGAAAATAGAGGGCTGGCAGCGATAGATCCGATACGGAAAGTGATGTTCAGCCGATGATTGCCATCACTGCCAAGAAATGAGTACCAGTGAACAGTTGAAATTCCAGGCAAAGTTTGTGTGATTGGTATATCAGAGGACTTGAAAAACTGTGGAAAAAATCCATTATCTTTCAATTCCATTATTCCTCATACTTTTTGAAGTGCCCTCTTATTTACAGCAATGGGGGAGGGGAAAAGTATAGCTATTGAAGTCGAAGTTACTTGTATACAACCCAAACTCTCCTGGGTTTGGTTCCTTGGTTTGGAAGTTTCGGGTCATGATTTCATGGAACAGCCCAGTTAACTGGCACAATAACTTGCCTACTGTCTCTGTTCTTCCGCCTCGTTCATGTGTAGTATCTGGCATCTTAAAAATCTGCAAGCTATCATTTAAGGCACAATTGGTCTCTATTCATCTGTAACAATAAAGGAAGAAGGAGTGTCAGTAATAGGAGGAGGATATAGAACGTGTGGCTAATTGCCTCCATAAACAGCTGCTTCCTTTGCCACGAGACCAGGAAAACTGGATAATGTCCAGCTACCATTCCTGGACATTTTGATCAAAAAATTCCATAGAAGACTACTGATAAAAGGAGGAAATAGTTCAAGCATAATTTCAATTCCTATCAACTCCAGACTTCCTGGAGCCACAAAGGTTGGATGAACTCCTGAAAATGTTGTCCTGACATAATCTTTTAAACCTTAAACCAAAATCTCCCCTGAAGTCATCTTGAAACCAAACAATAAACAGGAGGCCTGGTCGTGTTGTGAGTTATGTCTTCAAGGCTGCTAATTGCAAGGTCAGCAGTGTGAAACAGCAGCTAAAAAGATCACATAGGCTCTTTGGGAGGCAGTGCATTTATTTTAATGGAGGAGAACAACTCAGAAAAGGAAGGGGGGTGGAAATTGCTACACAACTCGAAGCCTATAATTAATGTCACTAAACAGTGCATGGAGAAACTGTTGAATTGATGGATGTTTTTCTGTATATATTTCAGCAACTACAAATAAATAAAATTACGTTTTAAAAATATACATTTTGAGTCATGTACAAAAGACCACTTATTCATGCAGGTGGAGAAAGAATGGTTTATGGAACAAGTAGTCTCTGAGCTCTTGCTCAACCCTGTTGGCAATCCTTCTTCACAAAGGACCATGTTTTGCTGTGGTTGGATGCCATGGAGTCAGCTTCACCTCACGGAGACCCTCGGTACAGCAGAGCAGAACACGGTCCAGTCCAGCGCCAGCCTCACAGCTGTTGCACTTGGAGCCCATTGGTGCAGCCACTCTTCCGACACTCTACCGAGCGTGCCCTCCTCCTCCTGGAACTGTCCTTCCTTCTGGGCAACAGAATCTCCCCAGCCCACTTCAGAGAACATTCTGGTTGTACCTCCTACAAGATAGATTTGTTCCTTTTAGCAAGCTATTGTAATTCAATACACTCTGCTACTACCAAATTGGAACGCATCAATTTTTCTCCATGGTCTTCTCTCCTAATTGTCTAGTTTCACATGCGTAGGAAGTGACTGAAACTACCATGGCTTGGGTCAAATCCATAGACATCTATCCTCCCTACCCATCCTCAAGGGACTTTAAAAATGATATAAAGCTCTTTTGCCGCAGATCTCTTGAAAGTAATACATTTTTTCAAAAGTCTCTTCACTGCTGCTTTCATGGGTATTGATCATAAATTCAAGTTAAATGAAAATCTAGACTACTTTAATCTCCCACTTACTGTGATGTCGTCTATTGGTACAGCTGTGAGAATTTTTGTTTTCTTCATCTTGAGAGTTAGTCCAAACCAAAGGGACTGTAGTCTTTGATAGACACTGGCAAGGCTGTGGCATCTGCATATCACAGGCTGTTAATGAGCCTTCCTCCAGTTCTGCTCTATATAGTCCAGTTTCTCAGATGATTTGCTCAGCACAAATTGAGTAAGTATGGTAAAAGGGTGCAATCCAAACACATACCTTTCTTGGTTTTAAACAATTCCAACTACTGTCTTAGTCCATGTACAGGTTTTACATAAGCACAAGGGAGTGATCTGAACATTCCACATGTTCTCCAGGGTGTTTTGTGAACCATGTAGTCGAATACCTTTGCATAGTTGATCAAATTCTGTTTTCAGGCAAGATTTATAATTTTGTCTAACTTTCCAAAGAGTTCTTTATCTTTAAAATATTATGACAATGTGTGGATCTTTCTTGGTACTGACCTCGTGAGGTCCATTTTCTCTGGCATATCAGCTGCCCTTTCCAAAATTACTCTGACTCTTCTTTCATTTCAGGTACATTTCTTGAAGTATATCTTTAAATACTTGTTTTCATTTATTTGTTTAGTTAGTTAGGGAATTCTAATCACATATATACCAAATCTCCATTCTATAGTAATTATTTCTTCTTATTTCTGTTTCACTTTAAAAACTTTTCCTGACTACTATGTATTTTAATGTCATTTCCATACTGCATGCCTTCTAATTTCAACTTTGTTTCTGTGATGGTTTTGCTATTTCTACTTTATTCCTGAGTGTAGTTAACTTTTCTTCCATCTCCTGTTATCTGGCTGTCTCCTTTCATTTTGTGGCCATTTCCTCCCTGAATTCTCGTGTTTGCTTTTTTGTGACTTGTTCATAGATGTGGTTGCTTCATTAAGTGTGTTCTTGGTTCATTATATATAGTTTGGTTGGAATTGTTTCATAGAACTTTCTTCAGTAAGTTTTTCTTCTTCCTTTGTTACACTTCTCTTTATAGTGATGTTGTGCCAGATCCCATTTTATTATTCATCATATTGTTTCTTGGCTCAAATCTTTCAGGGATATATTTTTGCTGGCATTTACTGTGACTCTTATCCTTTGGGACATTTTGCTAGTCTCTGTTTGTCTCTATCATGCATTAGTTGTTCCTGGCATTCCAGTTTATACTGATTGCCATCCTGCCCTCTTCACATCCTATAAGTCTGCTGTATGACAGGTGCACAAGAATGTCAAAAAAAAGTGTGTAAAAGAGTGTGTAAAAAAGTGAAACTGGAAGATAATGGACTTTTCCTACAACCTTTTTTGAATTCCCCTTATATATGGGTTTGTTGTTTCATTGTGAACCATAATCCCGCAGAAATAATATCCTCATTGATATTTTCTATAAGAGAAAAGGAAATTATTGTCTGAAGCCACCTTGTTTATACCACAGATTTCCGCCCTCTTCTGAAAGCACTTTTGCCTTGATGGCAGACACAGTTAGTTTTACACAATCCCTATACTTGACGCCACGCCTCACAAAATAAAACTTCTGGCTGTGAGTTGTGAGAAGATTCCCTAAGAAGATCCATTTTCCATTCACTAATTCATCCATTTCATTTCATGTCACTAATTGTAATTCCCATGATTGCGTCACTTCCTTGCCCCCCCTCCTCC
>PVJH01008727.1:0-51565 GCA_004026705.1 Nesogale talazaci | reverse complement strand
TTGGCTAAAAATTGAGTTCTGAGGAATGTTCCAAATAAAGTTGTAGACATACAAACAAAACCAATGGCCAACATTAGTCTCAATGGAGGAAAATGGAGAGCATTCCATTTGCAAACAGGAATCAGACGAGGATGCCCTTTATCATTACTCTTATTCAATAGTGTGCTAGAAGTCTTAGCCAGAGCTTTAAGGCAAAAAATGGGAAATGAAAGGCATCAAAATTGGCACAGAATTAGTGACACTCTATACTCAGTTGGTATGAATCTATATACAGAAAATTCCAAAGACTGAGCAAGAAAGTTACTTGAAAATAATTGAAAGTGAAGTAACAGGGTACAAGTTTAGCATATTGTAAATATGTAAATATGCTAAAAATATATTGTATTTCTTTATGATAATACAGAGAACTATAATAACAAAATTCAGAAAACAATATCATTTATATTAGCTACCTTTTTGTTTTGTTTTGTTTTGTTTGGGCATCACTGCTCTCCGGTGGTGGGAGTAGGAGGCCCAGCCCCACTGCTGGAATTGAACCTCCGTCCCAGTGGGCTGCAGTCCCGCGCACAACCACTACGCCACCAGGGCTCAGCCCATATTAGCTACCTTAAAATGAAATGCTTAAGAGTAAGTATAACATATATTTATTCTTAAAAAGCAAAAGACCTGTACAAATAAAGCTACAAAACTACCACAAGAAACTAAAAAAGGCATACATAAATAGAAATTACCATGCCATGATAGGAGGAATTAACATTGTAGACTTGTGAATACTACTCAAACCATTCTACAAATAAAATGCAATCTTGCTCTGGATTCCAATATCATTCTTTAAAGACATAGAAAAACTTGTCACCAACTTTATATAGGAAGAAAAGAAATCTACTAAATAAGTATAATAAAGTAGGAGGACACATACTTCTTGATCTCAAAACCACAGTTGTCAAAATAAGTGGAACACTCACAGACACATAGATGAATGAAACCGAACAAAGAACCCAGAAGTAAAGTCATGGAAATTCTTCAAATCTAGTGCACCTTTGACAAAGGGTCAAAGTTCATTAAATGACAAAGAGATAATCTCTTTAACAAATGATGCTGGCAAAATTGGACGTCCATTTGTAGAAAAATTGAATAGGACCTATATATCATACCACATATAAAAACATATGGATCAAAAATCCTAATGTAAAACCTAGACCTATAAAGATAATCAGTGGAAAAACAGGGACAGATGTAGCGGCCTTAATACATGCCATAACAATAACTATCAAACATAATAAAACAAACTGCAGAAAACAAACTAGATGATGGAGATCTTATAAATTAAGCATTTATATACATGTAAATATTTCACCAAAAGAGTGAAAAAGAGAACCCACAAACTAGGAAAAAATTTTCTGACAATATATTAGACAAAGGACTAATTTTGAAATTTATATAAAACTTAAATACCTCAACAAGAAAAGGACAACTAATTTAATTTAGAAATGGGTAGAGGACATGAACAGAGGACGGCAACATAGGCGCCCTTCAGGCAGCCCGCAGACAGTGAGGTTACACGTAACATTTTTGGTCTTTTTCTAAACCTCAGAGTATTTCCTCCATTGGTAATGCACATGTGTTACTTCTATGATCCAAGGAGAAGGGACTAGAGGGAGGAGGCTTAATTTATGAGTTTCACTTTCCTTATGCAAATTACTACCAGTAATATAATTCTAAATCTGATTTCAAAGACCAGATTAAATGTTTGTTTTTAAGTTATATACAAATACTTAAAGGTTATCTTATTTTCTCTATATTGATAAAAAAAAACTTTAAGAAATTTTCATACTGTAAAAATTAAAGGGTGTCGGTACAAAAACAAAGAAGATAATGAAAGAACAGTAAAGAGGGAACTGAGTATCATCTGCAACCTCATTACCCGGAGATACCCATTGCTAGCATCCATGTACACATTCATAACTTTCTATATGTAAAGATGGCATGGAAATACGGTCATGCCAATCAATAATATCAACTTTGTTCACAGTGTTTCATTATGGGAGAGTATCTTAATTTATTTAATTCATTTTCTATTCGTGAACAGTCAGGTAGATCGCAGTTCTACCATGTAAATCGAGCTTCGGTAAACATCTGCATATACACAACTTTGTAAACTTGTCCTTAACAGTTAGTTTCCAAATGTGGAATAGCATAGTCAACATGAATACCCACGTGCTTTTGTGTTTTGCCTAACCAGAAAGAAAGAAGTTACTTTTCAGTGCTTGACTTTTACATTTGTCATGACAGTACTTTTATGTCAGCAGTAGGAAGGCCTTGCTTAAGTTTGATGCTGTGTTTAGAACATCGTGAGAAGCAGCGAGAATCGAAGCACAGAGATGGAAATACATACACCATGGTGTTGTGTTTCTTTCTCAAGCAATAGCTTCACGAGCATGACAGATGGGGTGTGTGAAGCTGAAGTTATGTTATTGTGAGGCTTTCTTCCTCCCCATTAAAAAAGCATTCTCCCAACTTGGTAATATCAGCACAATCAAAGCCTTGAGGCACGGATGTACAAACACGCACAAGTATGTGCAAAGCCCCAGAGGTGCTGATGCTTGCCTTTTCTCCAAGTGTCTTTGATTAGTTTGAGCACACTTTAAATTTAGCAGCACTTCTAGTAAATATTGAGACATGACAGTTTCACAGCCTGGTTAAGTAAACAGTATACTTTATATTTCAGAGAGGTGTAAATTTATAGTGCCATGTTTTAAAAGATTGATTTTGGTAAGAAGTTTGAGGCACTCTCACACATATGTGAAAAGATCCCCAAGAACCTGGGAAGTTTATAGACATGCACCGGTCACAGGCACACACAGCTCCAGCACATTTGAGATGTATCTAGACGGCCTCTTGTTAAAAACTACATACTTTGGAGCTGAGCCCCGGTGGCGTAGTGGTTGTGTGCGGGACTGCGGCTCACTGGGATGGAAGTTCGATTCCAGCTCCACAGAGCAAAGGCTGGGCCTCCTACTCCCACCACCTGAGGGCAGTGATGCCCCCCCCCCCCCCCCCCCCAAAAAAAAAACAAGACTACATACTTTGGGTATGTTGGGTTAAACCAAACAGGATTAGAATTAATTTCAAATGTTTCTTTTTGCATGATTTAACGAGACAGTCTGAAAAATTGAAATGGTCTCTGTGCTTTATTTCTGTTAGGAGCCCTGATAGCATAGTGAATTACTCGTTGAGATCACTTGCCAGGTCAGCCATTCCAAAGAGAAAAAAAATGAGACTTTCTGAATCTAAAGGGTGACAGTCTCAGAAATGCACCGGGCCTGTACGATTCTGCCCCATTAGGTTCCTTTGAATTATAATTCAGTTGATGGCAGTAAGTTAGGCGTTTAGGTTTTCATCAGTATATTTTATTTTATTTTATTTTATGTTGGAGCATCACTGCTCCCTGGTGGTCGTGGGAGCTACCCAGCCTTGCTCCCAGAGAGCTGCCGCTGGATTTGAACCGCCAAGCCCGCTGGCCATAGTCCTGCACTCAACTACTATGCCACCGGGCCTCAGCCCTTCATCAGTATATTTTAGAAGAAAAACAAAACAACTCTTTGGAACCTTGGATTAGTCAAAGAGCTCTTGGTCTCGGATTTAAAACATATGTAACAGGAAAAAATGGATAAATTGAACTTTAGCAAAATTAAATATTTTTTTTTTTTGCTGTCCCAAAGACTATGACAAAAGAATGAGAGGAAAAATGGGAGAAAACATTCGCTATGTGGTGTGTGTGTGTGTGTGTGTTTGTGTACTACAGAATAATGAACTCTTTAAAACTTAACATTTAAAAAAATCTGACTAGAAAATAGGCAAAAAGACGTGAGCAGATATTTCACCAAAACCGATATCCCTTGCCATCAAGTCCATTTTCATTAAGAATGAGCTTGTAGGGCAGCGTACAACTGCCCCTGTTGGTTTCTCAGACTGTGAATGTTTACTGGGGCAGACAGCCTCATCTTTCTCCTGTAGTATGGCTGGTGGGTTTGAACTGCTGACGTTACAGTTAGCCTCCAACCTGGCAACCCACCACACTACCCGGGCGCCATCAAAAAGAAGGCAAATGGCAAAAGTAAGTCCATTACAAGATGTCCATTATTCATCATCAAGGAAATTCTAATTAAAACTATAATTGGGTATAACTGCAAATCTATTTAAAAACCTCCTGAACCTCCTGCCATCGAGCGCCTTCTGACCTTAAGCCAAAGTAGAACTGTTCCTTAAGGGTCATGAGACTGTCAGACTTTGTCAGAGCAGACAGCCTCATTTATCTCCCACAGAGAAACTGGTGGGTTTGTGCCACCATCCTTGCAATTAGCAGTCCAAAGCACAAACCGCTAGGCCACCATGACTGCACAGATGAATACTGTTTAAAATTACTAAGATCAACCAAGCCAAGTGTTGGCAGGATCTGAGAAACTGGTTTTACTCACTCCTGGCCAGTGTTAAATGATACAATTCCTCTAGGGAACAGTCTGGCCATTTCTTCTACTATTAAAATGTACTGACTCTACGACACGGCGATTGCACTCAGACTGCATGTTCCAGAAAAATGAAAGCCTATATTCATATGGCTTTACACACAAATATTCACAGCAACTTTATTTGTAATTCTGAAAACGCCACAGATGTCCTTCAATGGATATGTGATTCAGCAGATTGCCCAGCAGGCAGGCAGGTGGAGGAAAGAGGATGAATGGAAACAGGAAGCACAGGGAGGTAGGGGGTAGAGCAGTGCTATATTCTGGGGTTGCAGTCAATGTCATGAAACAAATTTTGTACGAATGCTTGAATGGAAAACCAATTTGCTCTGTAAACTTGCATCTAAGTCTCTATAAAAAGTTGTTTGATTTTTTTAATTGCCAAAAAAAGAGAAAGACAACAATACCACAAGATTACATAATCTGTAATTCCAATTTTATATCACTTGAAAAACTAGCTTCTTGAAACGACCAAGTTATAGAGACATCGAACAGATTAGTATGCTGGAGGGATAGGCATGGTGGGAGTTGAACTTCGTGGTGGGCTAGTTCTGTACCTTGGTGTTTTGGTGGTGTATAGGTGAAGCTGCATATCTAAAATCACATAGACGTACACACACATACATGAAATGTGAATAAACTCTTAAGAGAGCATTAACACTTTCCTGGTTTGATAGTATATTATAGTTCTGTAACATACCAATACTGCGGAGGCAGAGGAGACAGGAGCTCTTTACACATTTCTGTGAAACTTCTTATGAATCTATAGTTATTTAAAAATAAAAAAGTATATTGTTCACTTTTTATTGTGAACCAGGAAGGGCGTGTGTTTACATACAGTACCATCATTTTTGCATTCAACAACTTAAATCATTTATCAAACTTCCCAAGGACTCATCTTTTTATTTTTAATCATCCCACTGGGGGCTCCCACAAACCCCATCACAATCCACATATACCTCTATTGTGTCAAGTCCATCCACACATTAGTTGTCCTCATCACCCTCAAAACATCTGCCCTCGACCTGAGCCCCTGACATTAGCTCCTCATCCATTTCCCACCCTCCTCATCCATTTCCCACCTTCCTTTTCCCATGAACCCCTGACAGTTTATAAATTATTATTATTTTGTTATATCCTACACTGTTCAACATCTCCCCCAACTCACCCCTCAACTGTCTATCTCCCAGGGAGGAGGCCGCTTGTAGATCCTTATAATCGGCTCTCTGCCTTCAGCCCACCTTCCTTCCACCCTCCTGGCATCGCAACTCTCCACACCAGTTCCGAAGGGATTATCTTCCCTGCATTCTCTTGTTTCCACTTTCTATTCATACTGGTGTACATCCTCTATAAGGCAGAACTGGGATCATGATAGTGGGGGGTGTGGGGGGAGGGGAGGAAGCATTTAAGAAACAGAGGAAAGTCATATGCCTCCTCGCTAAACTGCACCCTGACTGGTCTCTTCCCCATGACCCCTCTGTAAGGGGATGTCCAACTGCCTACAGATGGGTCCTAGGCCCCCAATCTGCACTCCCCCTCATTCACAATGATACAATTTTTTTGTTGTTTGATGCCTGATACCTGATCCCAGCAACACTTCGTGATCACACAGGCTGGTGTGCTTCTTCCATGTGGGCTTTGTTGCTTCTGAGTTAGATAGTCGCTCGTTTACCTTCAGGGCTTGCTTGCCCTCTTACCCCCGTCCTCCATATTTCCCCTCTCACCTTTTTTAAAAAATCATTTTCTTGGTTGTTTTTGGTGGGGGGTGCATCACGGCCCTCTGGTGGGAGTGGGAGGCCCAACCTTGCTCCTGCAAAGCTGCTGCTGGATTTGAACCGCCAAGCCAGTGGGCTGCAGTCCCACACTCAACCACTTATGCCACCAGGGCTCAGCCCAAAATCATTTTCTTGGGGGTTAATACAATTCATCCCAATTCATCCATCCATCCATCCATTGTGTCAAGCACCTTTGTACATTTATTTTCCTCATCATTCTCAAAACACTTGCTTTCCATTTGAGCCCCTAATATACTCTCATTTCTCCCTTCCTTCCTCACTCTCCCTGATATTTTATAAATATCCTGATAGTCCCTGATAATTTATAAATTATTTTTTTTATCATATGTTACACCATCTGATATCTCTCCCTCTTAACCCAGGTTAACTTTTAGCCAAATGCTTCCCCTTTCTTCCCTTCCCCTCCCACCCTTGTAATCATCAAAATCTTAGTTTTTGGTGTGGAGACTTTTATCCTTATTATTAGTTTTTTTCCAATAATTTTATTGGGGGCTCTTTCAGCTCTTATAACATAACACTGAATACAGCATTTGTATCAAGCATATCTGTACACATGTTGCCATCCTCATTTCCAAATATTTTCTACTTGAGCCCTTGGTATATTATTAGTTTTTATGACAATGGTCTCCTGCAATATTTGGCCTTGTATGATGGACGACCTTCCCTCAGCATAATACCCTCCAAATCCATCCATGTTGTGAACCATTTCACAGTTTCATTATTATTCTTTAGCAATTTTAAGTGATTGAGTTTCAGAACTGACTTAGGGGGCAGACAAGCCCCGAATCTGTAGATTATATAGTGGGCTGGAAACATAGAAAGGTTTCAATTTCACATTATTTTAAAGGAAGCTTACATCTTTTTTCCCCTCAAGAAACCAGCTTTTTGTTCTTAAGTCTTTCTCAGTATGTACCTAGATAGATGTCAAGGCTGTTGCTAAGTGCCATCGAGTCTGTTACAAGTTGCACCTGCCATAGATAAAACAGAACAAAACCTTGCCCAGTCCTCGGCCATCCTCACCGCGCTTGTTATGTTTGAGCTCATTGGAGGGCTCCCCCTTTTTTGGTTGACATTTTACCAAGCACACTATCTTTCTCCTGGAACTGGTTCTTCCCTACATGCAACAAAGTCTGCCCAACCCCCGTTCTAAGGAGCATTCCGGCTGAACCACTTGTAAGACAGATTTTGTTTTGTTTGGGCAGTCTACAGTCCACTTTACTACTGTGGCGTTGGTAAGTGCCGTTCACTTGGCTCCAGTTCTTCGTGACCAACGTACAACACTAGGAAAGACTGCTCGGTCGGTCCTGCACCAGCCTCACAATTGTTATGTTTGAGTTCATAGTTGCAGCGGGCGCGCTAGTCCTTGTAGTTCCTCTTTTTCACTGCCTTTCTATTTTACTCAGCGTGACGTCCTTTTCCAGAAGCTAGTCTTTCCTGGCAACATGTCCAAAGTAAGTGAGACGAAGCCTCGCCACCCTTACCTCTAAGGAGCCTTCTGCCTGTCCTTCGTCCCAAACAGACCACTTGGCTCTTTGGTCAGTCTCCAGTACTTTCAATATGCTTTGCCATCACCATAATCCAAATGCACCAATTCTCCTTTGCTCTTCCTCATTCAGTGGCCAACTTGCACACAGTCATGAAGCTACTGAAAGTACCGTGGCTTGTGCCAGACACACCTGAGCCCTCGAAGTGACATCCTTGCTTGTTCTTCAACACTTTAAACAGGTCTTGTGCATCTGATTTGCCCAGTGCAGTGTGCCATTTGATCTCTTGGAGGCTGCTTGCTTGAGCATTGATTATGGGTCCAAGCTAGACAAAAATCTTCATCAACTTCCATCTTTTCTCCATTTATCATGATGTCACCTATTGGCCCAGATGTGAGGATTTGGGGTATCTTTACCCTTGGGTTGTGAGTTCCTTTGAAGGCTGTAGTTCTTGATCTTCGTCAGCAAGTCTTTCAAGTCACTGCAGTACAGTAAACCACAGACAAGTGGTCGTTGTAAATGTTAATCACATCTAAATATCTTCCCAGCAACATCTGTTTGACTAATATGCAACCGTTACCCAGACAAGTTGATGCATGAGATTAATCATTACACTTAACCTGCTATTTCCTTCTTTTGGGATTTTTTTTTTTTGCTGCTTTCCCTAAACTGAAAACCAAGCTTACTACCATTTTGAGGGTATTCTGAGCCCTAGTCATGTTATGGGTACATGCTGGGCTGTAAACTGCATGGTCAGCAGGTTGACACCACCAGCTGCTCCATCGGAGAAAAACCGGGCTTCCTACGCTTGTAAAAAGTTATAGTCCTGAAAGCCCACAGAGGTCATTCTACCCTGTCCTGTAGGGTTTGTAGGATTTGGATGCCCTACCTAGTCTGACAGTTAAAATAATGTTTTAAAAGCCCACATCTAGAAAACGTTGAGGAAAAATGAATATATAGTCAGGATCATTTATTTGTGGTTGCATTCAAAGTTACTGAGAAGCTTTGCTCATCAATGCATGTATGTATTTAGTTGATATTTATTGAGCAGCTTTTAATTCTAGAATATTGTGTTAGAAATTATTAGGGAGGGAGGAGTAAAAACAAAGAAAGCACAATCTCTGGCCCAAAATGATCTACAGTCTTCATAGTAGATTACACGAATGCACATGGTCAGGACAATATAAGTGATGCACATTGGTGAGAGTGCCAGTAAGGTCAAGGTCACTTCCAAGTTGAGTCTGAACAAGGCAAGGGTTATTTTTGAGCTTGGTAGCTGGCTGTCTTAGGTCAGGAGGACCTCCCTGTGTGGTGCTGAGACAGGTAAAGAGCAAGGTAGGTACAATGAGCAGTATAGGTTGACCTGGAGGGAAGTCTAACTCCTGAAACTTCAACTGAGAAGTACAAAATTGCATTAGTGACAAAGGCAGGGTTGAATACTTCACCACAAGGTTATCCTACAATGTTTATACCTGGTTCCTATATTGTACAGCAGACCCAGAAGCTGTACCATATGCCACCTGGGCATTGCTTCACCTCCACCAGGTTTACTCTCCTACTTCCATTGTGGAAACACGCTTAGTTTTGACATCTTGCTGTACTTTTCCATGTGTTTGAGTACATTTCATAAATAAATGTGTGTTGCAGATTCTTATTCTTTTAATGTCAGAGAAAAAGTCACGTTGACATAAGTAGTTATTTTAGAAACAGCTAGTAGTGTACACTAACAGAGTCCACCTGCTAACGTAAGCAGTGTCATTTTGGCAAATGATAAATAGCTAACATTGTGTGCGTGCTCCTTTGCAGTGTCATTCTGACTTACCCATGGGCAGATACGGTTAGAGTACAGTACCATTTACTCACCCACAGGAAGCCACCTTCATGCCTCTAAAAATACCCAGGAAGAAAAACTGCAACTTTCTTTTTTAACAAAATAAGCTACATTAAAGAATCCTATAAACTTGCAGGAGAGGAGTTTTCATTACTCAAATACGTGTGTGTTCATAGGTTTTGAAACGCATTGCCACAGGTGGATTCTGACTCACAGTGACCCTGTTGGGTGGAGTAGAACTATCCCACTGCATTTTCAAGGCTGTCATCTTTATAGAAGCAGTACTGCCACATCTTTATCCTGTGGATAGGCTATTGGGTTTGAAATGACAATTTTTGTTGTTGTTTTTATCAACAACCAAGTATGTAATCCTCTGCACACCAGATAGTCTTAAAATAAAATAAAAAAAGGATATAGCTATTCTTGGCAGGGTGTGGCAGTGTGTTAAGCCAGACTGACTATGGGAACAAATACAGTGACACTCATATAGGTGTAAGATGGTGCCCAGCTTTCAAAAGATATAGTGTCTAGGGTCTTAAAGGCTAGAAGAAAACAAGTGACCATCTAGCTGAGAAGCAACTAAGTCCACGTGGAAGAAGCACACCAACCTATGTGATCATGATGTGTCAATGGGATCAGGTATCAGGCATCCAGAACAAGACCCAGAACAAAAAATCATATCATTGTGTATGAGGGGTAGTAGGGAGTTGAGACCCAAAGCCCATCTGTAGACAATTAGACATCCTCTTACAGAAGGGTCACAGGAAGAGGCAAGGTAGTCAGGGTGCAGTATAGCACCAATGAAGCATAGTTTTCCTCTAGTTTTTTAATGCTTCCTCCCCCACCCCCACTACCACTATCATGATCCCAATTCTACCTTACAAATACAGCTAGACCAGAGAATGAGCACAGGTACAGAGAAGAGCTGGGAAAATAGGGAATCTGGGACAGATAAGACCCTCAGGACCAATAATGGGAGTAGCAATAACAGGAGGGGAAAGGGAAGGTGGGGAGAAAAGAGAAACTGATCACAGTGATCTACATATAACCCCCCCCCCCAGGGAACAGACAACAGAAAAGTGGGTGAAGGGAGACATCAGTCAGTGTAAGATGTGAAAAAATCATTTATAAATTATCAAGGTTCGTGAGGGAGGAGGGGGGGGAAGCTGATACTAAGGACTCAAGTAGAAAGAAAATATTTTGAAAATGATGATGGCAGCAAATGTATAAATGTGCTTGACACAATGGATGGAAGTATGGATTGTGATAAGAGCTGTATGAGCCCCCAATACAATGATTTTTTTAAAAAAAAGAGAGACAAAAGAGCTCTATATCAAAAAGTAGTTATTTATCAGGAAAACACCCCATCCCAGTCCAACTCAAGTCCCTAAGTCAGATACGAGTCCATAAGGCCCTCTTCAGTTCACACAGCCACGTGCAATGCTGCAGAATGCAGGAAGATCACCAGATGTTGGGTGCCAAAGACTTGTGGATCCAATGGCAGTGGCTCTGGCAGCAATCAGGGTCTGCCAGCAGGAAGAGGAAGGGAGGGAAGGGGGGGTGTAGAGAGAGAGAGAGAGAAGGGGTGGTTCTCAGGACCCTCCTTATGGGAAGTCCACACACACCCACAAGTAGACACCATCAGGCTGTGACCTGGTTGACAGGTTGAATACCACCCTGACACTTTTACATATCTTCAAGTTGACATGAAATTGTGTAACTACTACAGGTGGCATGTCACAGGTGGTAACAAATGAAATGGAGTGCAATCCCGTGTATTTGGTTCCAGCCCATTTATTTCTCTGGATTTTCCATTTGGAACAGAAAGGGAAAGTGAGGAGGTGCTTGGTCCCTTGTGCTCATGCCCAGGCTTATCTTTAGCCCAGACCTGCTTTCTGCTTGAGGAAAACCTTTGAGCCTTTCTCACTGCCGACCTCATTCCTGGTCCTGTGCCTTCCCACCTCATGAAAAACACTCGTTCTCTCTCTTCTGTGCTGTTCTACCTCCCTGCTATCCTTCTGCCACAGCCAAGACCCCGGGCAGATTCTCTGTGCTTCAGAGCCACTTTATTGCCTTCCAGTCATCCCTGACCCTTGTTGGTGCTGTTTCGGTGTGGCTGCCACACAGCAAGAAACCAGGCCGACTCTTTTTGACACCAGTCACATGCTGAACCCAGCACACTGTCCCGGGATGAGAGAACCCAGGAAGGGAATGCTAGCGAGATTCTCGAGTTATCACGTAGAGCACCTTCCCTTTATTGTATTCTTATTTATGCTTATAGACTTTAATGCGAGTTAAAATGGCAACGAGAAGACTATTGATCAAGAGCGTGAGAATTACACAGAAGGATAATAGGCTCCATGTATTTCTCACAGAACTCTGTAAAATTCTCACATTTAAACCTAAGTAAATCTGTGAAGGCATATTTTTATTAAACTTAATAGAAGTAGATAGAATAATGACAAATGATTGCTGTTATGAGTTCTGGTCTGATTTGTGCAGATAAAGTACAATTAGAATCATGAAGATATATATTAGCTAATACTTTCTGCCCATAAGTTTATTAGTTTGTGACCTTGTATGCTTCTATTTCATATATCCTCATTTTTTTTGCTAGCAATGCCCCAATCAGTTATGCTAGTACATTTCAATTTACATTTCTGAATCATGTTACCAAAAAGCAATTTCATTTCAATAAAATGCAGAAAATCACACACATATTATTCATTTAAATGAGTATTTTTAAAACAGACTGACTTCACATTTAATACAATTTAAAGGCTGAAAGTACATACTATAATGTTTCGTGCATCATTTAGCAACACCACCCACTTTCTCCTTTCTCCCTCAGACTCACTGCTGAATGTAAACTTAGCCTTTCAGTTGGGGACTGTCGTCACATCGAAACAGCACTGACAAGGGCCAGTGAGGACTTGAAGTGCAATGAAGAGGAGAGGCTCTGAAGCACGAAGAATCTGCCTGGGCTCTTGTTTATGGAAGAAGGATAGCAGAGGGGCAGAATAGCACAGGAGAAGGAGAGGAGTGTTTCTCATGAGTGGGGAAGGCGCAGGGCCAGCAATGAGGTCGGCAGTGAGAAGGGCAAAAAGGCATGCTGTGCTGACTCTCACTCACGAAGCTTACAAGAGAAACCCCGGTTTGGAGTACAATATTTTATATTGACACACTTGCATTTTTCCTTACAGAAATAGCCACACTAAATAAAAATCTGAGAGCATCACAGAGAGATAAGTTACGCCTTGAAGAGGAAACGAGAAATCTGAGAGTGCTGTCAAATGCAGCCATTTTAACATCACAGCAGATTCAGATAGCAAACAAACAAGGGGTGAACTTACAAACCAGGTGCTCGACTTTGCAAAAAGAAGTTCTAGGTAAGAGAAAATTACTCTTTTGCTCCTATTAGCAACTAGTTAGTGTAAGAAAATATCTAAATCGTAATCGCTCTTATAGTCCTAAAATTGTCTTTAGTTATTTTGTGGTATAACCGTGCATCCTTATTGGTGTCTGTGGCAGTACTGATGGAGCTCCAGGGGCATAGTGGGTTCCGTGTTGAGCTGGAGTCTGAACCTGCCAACCATGGCTTGGGAGAAAGCCGAGACTTTCTGCCGCTGCACACATTCACAGTCTCAGAACCCCAAGGAATAGTTCTGTTCTGACCCATAGGGTTACTACGAGCCCACTCAACTGGATAGCAGTGGGTTTTGTTTGTTTGGGGGACAACAACTGTGTCTATGATCAATGTTCGCCATTACCACTTTACACTCTACCATTTAGAACACTTTCCCTTTAAAAAATGTACTAATATGTATTTCTAATCATGTAATTGAAATATTCACACATCCAAATCAATGGTTCATCAAAAAGAGTTGGGCATGTTTACAATATTAAGATTTCTGTCAGTATATCAAGGTAAATAGAGACCTATTGCTCCTAGGGTTTCAGTTCATGCATGCACAGGTTTATTCCCAACACAATGGGTTTATTCATGTCTCTGAGATCAGTGGATGGCTGGTTTCCCAGCAGCACACTCTTGTTTCTTTTGGGCACCTTCAAAGAAAAAGTCCCATCTAAATAGTGGCCTCTGAGATGATCTGTTGGGCCCATAAAGTCCAGGTAGAGAGTTCAGCTCAGACAGTTATGGCCATTGGTTGGGGAATTACAAAGCAGTAGCCTTGTTAGAGTTTCTCAAAGACCATGGGATGAAGCAGGGTCTTATTAGAAACATGTTTTAGGAAATTTGAAAACTGCCTTGGTGAGAAAAAAGAAAAAGGAAACTTAAGCTTTTCTTTTCCATCGCAACAATGCAGCCTGTCCTCTTAGAGGGGTAGCACGGGCTGTTCTCTGAGATTTCCATTGGAAAACTTTATACATATCTACCCCATAACCCTGATTGTACCCCTTAATATTTCTTTCTGTCCCTTAAACTCAAAGAATTCTGAAAAGGAACATGATTTGAGTTCATAAGGGTGCAAAAGCTACCATATTGTGGTGGTATAAGTTTAGATAAAAGAAATCTGTGAAGCAGATTTAGAGAAGTGGAGGATATATTAAGAAATATGTAGATTCATATTTTGATATTTTTGTGTAATGAAGGTCTCGCTGCCTTTGTAGCAACATTTTTTTTTTGTGGGCATCATTGCCTCTAGTGGTTGTGGGCACTACCCAGTGGCGCTCCTGAGAGCCGCCGCTGGATTTGAACCGCGAAGCCCCCGGGCTGCAATTTCGCACTCAACCACTTACTCCACGGGGGCTCAGCCCTGTAGCAACACCTGTTAACTGACCCTTGTTTCGAAAGACATCTCAAGTTAAAATTAAGACTTCAGGAGAATAAAATGGAATTGACCTTGTATATTCTTATTCTCAGTGGATTGGCGGTTTAAGTTTCTGAGGTAAAATACTGGAAATCATGTTATATAAAGTAAATCAAGAGTTTTAGCAATCATTCATTTTCTCAAAAGATTAAATGTTTTATTTGGGTAACTTGGGAAATGCTTTCAATTTCTCCATGACTGAGGAAAACGAGTGTCTTGGCAAATAAAGCTTAGGAATCTGTACTTATTCTTAAAAGTTGTCAGGAATTATTATGAATTATTCAACAGGAGAAAGATATGATAAAAGCAGTGTTTTAGCTAAATTACTCTGTTAGCAATGAGTGTGAATGTTCCAAACATTAAGAGATTGGACCGAGGTAGTCCTTTAGAAAGATACCTTTGCTGGTCACTCAGTTCCAAGCCTAACCATTAGTCTTTAAGGCAGCAGATTGACATTGGGCCTCCACTCAAATACTTCCTCAATGCAAGAATACTGTGTTCTATAAAATTGGCATTCCATGATGCTCACCTTCCCGACACTATAACTGAAGGCAAATGTGTGCGTAAGCAAAAGCGATGAGGAAAGCTAATGGTGCCTGGCTATCAAAAGATATAGCACCTGGAGTCTTAAAGGCTTGAAAGTAAACAAGTGACCATCTAGCTGAGAAGCAACAAAGCCCACATGGAAGAAGCACACACAGCCTGTGTGACCATGAGGTGTTGAAGGGAGCAGGTATCAAGCATCAAGGAACTAAAAGTCATATCATTGTGAAGGAGGGGGAGTATGAAGTGGGGACCCAAAGCCCATCTGTAGGCAACTGGACATCCCCTTATAGAAGGGCTGCGGGGAGGAGATGAGCCAGTCAGGGTACAGTGTAGCAACAATGAAACATGCAACTTTCCTCTAGTTCTTAAGTGCTCTCTCCCTCCGCCTCCCATGACTATCATGATTCCAATTCTTACAAATTCAGCTAGACCAGAGGATATACACTGGTATGGATAGAAACCAGAAACATGGGGAATCCATAACAGTGAGAGTGGCAATACCGGGAGGGTGGAGGGAAGGTGGGATAGAAAGGGGGAACCAATTTTAAGGATCTACAACCTCCTCCCTGGGTGACAGACAACAAGGAAGTGTGTGAAATGAGAAATTGGACAGTATAGGATATGACAAAATAATAATTTATAAATTATCAAGAATTAATGAGGAAAGGGGGAGAAGGAGGAAGGGAAAAAATGAGGCACTAATACCAAAGGCTTAAGTAGAAAGTAAATGTTTTGAGAATGATGATGGCAACAAATGTACAAATGTGCTTTGCCGACAGTGGATGGGTGTGTGGGTTGTGATAAGACTTGTACGAGCCCCAAATAAAATTATTTTGTTTAAAAAAAGAGACTAAAGTAAGGGAGAGACATAACATTTCTTTGGTCTTATTTGCATTAGATATCATAGAAGCATTTTAAATAAAATACTTATGTCAACTGATGTCAGAGTGAATATCAAAAGTAGGCATGATTATCGTATCTTGCCAAACCTCAGACTGATCTCGTGCCATGCATGGTAGCACATGGCAGAATGAAAGCAAATTGAATCAGACTACCTGGCTCATGATTTTCTCATTGTATCTACTTGACTTTCTCCATAACCCCAATTCAAAGACTCGGGTAGAATCAGGGTTGACAGGACTACCCAGGAGTGGGGAGGTGGACACCTTTCTGACTAGAAAAGGAACATGAA
This sequence comes from Nesogale talazaci, assembly GCA_004026705.1. Taxonomy (NCBI): domain Eukaryota; kingdom Metazoa; phylum Chordata; class Mammalia; order Afrosoricida; family Tenrecidae; genus Nesogale; species Nesogale talazaci. The sequence goes on along the minus strand of PVJH01008727.1, from coordinate 35,361 downwards.
GTGAACCCTTGCTCTTCAACACTTCAAAGAGGTCTTGTATAGATTTGATTCAGGAGGCACTGTGTCGGACCCAACTAGAAAATATACATAAGGGCCACCAGACAGACCTGGAACTATGAATATGCTATTTTTGTCTCTCCCCCCCTCCTTTTTTATATCTATCTATATAAGATAGGCAGAATAAACAATCCTGAGGAGAAAACAACAGGACTAATGATTCCAAAGGGACGGGGAGAGGAGGAGGTGGGGGAAAGGGAGGGTAGAACCAACAACAAACCCAGGAAGAAGGGAATAGCAAGAGATTCAAAATCAATGACCAGGAAGGCAAAGAATGTCTGGTGGGATTCAGTCAAGTGCAATATAGCCAAGAGGGTGTACAGAGAGTCAAATGAAGGTCAAATATGATATTGGGACATGAAGAAAGTAAAAGGAAATAGAGGAAAGAACTAGGAGGCAAAGGACATTTATAGTGGTATAAACACAGGCATGTACATATGTAAATATATGAATATATAATAATTGAGATATAGGTCTGTGTCCATATAGGTTAAGTACTAAGGTAGCAGATAGACATTGGCCTCTACTTAAGTCCTCTCTCAATGCAAGAACACTTTGTTCCAATAATTCAGCATTCTGTGATGCACAATTCCCACCATGATCACTGAAGATAAAATGGACATATTAGCAAAGATAGTGAAGAAAACTGGTGGTGCTGGCAATTACAAGATATTATGTCTAGGTCGTAAAAACTTGAAATTAAGCAACCATCTATCAGGGAAGTAACAAAGCCAACATGGTAGAAGCACACCAGCCTGTGTGATCATGAGGTGTCAATGGGATCAGGTAATCAGGCATCAGAAGACCCCAAACAAATAACCATTTTGATATGAACAAGGGGGGTTGGAATGTGGACATCTCCTTGGTCACAAGGAAGGGACAAGCCATACAGTGAGTTACAATACTGACAAAGCACACAACATTCCTGTAGTTCTTTAGTGCTTTCTGTCACCACCACCCTATCCCCCTTCACTTTCGTGACCCCAATTCTCCCTTACCAATCTGGCTAGACCAGTGCATGTACACTGGTACAGATGAGAGGTGGAGACACAGGGAATCCTCTCAGGACCAGTAATGAGAGTAGCAATGCCATAAGGGTAGGGGAAAGATAAAGGGAAAGAAAGGAGCGGCTGACTATTGATCAAAGTACATCCCCCGGGTGGAGGGAGGGGGGAGGGCGGTGAATAGCAGAAGCATGGGTGAAGGGAGACAGCAGATCATGTAAAATATGAAAATAATCTATAAATTATTAAGGGTTCATGAGGGTGGGAGGCTGCATGAAGGAGGGGAGGAAGGGGGAAGTGATGCCAGGGGTTTAGGTAGAAAAAAAATGCTTTGGGAATGATGATGGCAACATATGTACAAATGTGCTTGATATAACTGATGTATGAATTATTATAAGAGCTGCAAGAGGCCCAAATAAAATTATTTATTAAAATAAAAAAGAAGAAAGAAAAACTCAGGTTTGTAGTGATTCTTAGTTGTACCAAAGAGACCACATTGGTATCAGGACATTGAGGGTTATGGAGAACACACACAAAAATTATTTTCTTGGGGTCACCAGAGAAACTGCAAGCTCAAATGTCAAAAGCAGAGAAGTACAAAAGCACTATAAAAGAACCCTATGGATTCCAGTTGGGACTATCTGATGTCAAAGGAAATTACTGACATTTGGAGGAATTCCATCATTTCCCCCAGGCCACACACCTTCTAACCATCGAAACTGAAGCCTCAGAGCAGAACTGTGTTGCCAAAACTCAGGCTCTCAATGTCTATGAACACCAAATCATATGCATGAGTATCATTAATTTATATTTCCTTTCTGCGGGTAGTAAGGAAACGTTTCATATGAGAAAGGAGAAGAGGTCAGGAGGACAGAACACAGCAGATGATGGTGTGAGAGCTGTCACTGTGTTAGGAGAAAGGTTGTGCGACTTATGAAAGGAACACAGTGATTCATTGTTGGGCTAAGAATGTGATTTTGCCTTTTGATTGTTTGTTTCCTATTATCCAAGGATCCCCTAGAGAAAATTGAGACTCTCTGCCCCCATAAAGATAGATAGCTTTGGAAACCATATATATGGTCACTGTGCATAGCAAACAACTTGTTGGCAGTGAATTTGGGGTATCACCACGTGAGCCATGTTCACTGTTAAATTGGCCATCCCAACATTCGGACAAACCTGTTACACACATCTTCTCAGCTCCTCTCTTGCGACTTTATTTTTCATTAAAACAGGATAATCCTCAACCTCTTGACCTCACTGCCATCAAGTTGATTCTGACTCACACCCTGAAAACATTCCCTGTGGGTGTCCCACACCGTAGATATGGACTAAAATGCAAAGCCTCATTTCCCCCCTCGGAACTGCTGGTATTACTGAATTTCTGACCTCGTGGTTAACAGATCACCAGGGCTCATAATCTGTTCCCTGTCCCATTAACTCTGTTAGGAAGATATTTTGTATGTCAATAATATTTATGGTTCTCTGTGTTTTTGATTCATCATAATGTATTTAATCATACCCTATTGTTTTCACTCCCCCACCCTCTGGATAGCGTGGTAAATATCCTTACAGTTAAATTTTTTCATATAGCTATGAGTATTACCCTAGAATCTCATCAATCTGAAAATGACAAAATGGTTCTGTATTTCCTGCCTGTACTTTTAAATTATGTGGTTATGTGCTATAACCTTTACAAAAGATTATAATACAAATAGCCTAAAGTGATTCTGAGGCACTAAACACTAAAACAACGAGCTTCTTGCTCTTTGCCTAATTTACTGCCATCCCAACAAGGGAAAGTACAGAGAGAAGAACCACTTCTGTGTGTGACGGAAGATGAACTCAATTTACTGGGTAGTTTTAAATTAGCCCTATGAAGAGGAATCTTTCATACACTGCCATAACAAAATATACCAATTCATTTTTAAAAGGTTTATGTTTATATGACTCGATTAGAAAGCATCTTTAATATTTTAAAATGGAAACTTCTTTCCTTTCATTTATTCATTTATTTTATTATTAACTGTCATTCCCTTTTTCATCCTGTGCATGTTTTTAGCTCATATTATGTTCCTTTTATTATAAGTCTCGACTTTTTCCACTTATTTAATTCTAGATATGTTGTCTTCATGCTATATTTGATGTTTTTCATGTTCTGAATTTTTTGGGGGGGGGGGGCATCACTGCTCTCCGGCACTGGGAGTAGGAGGCCCAGCCCCACTGCTGGAATTGAACCTCCGTCCCAGTGGGCCGCAGTCCCGCACACAACCACTACGCCACCGGGGCTCAGCCCCATGTTCTGAATTTTTTAAAGGATGGTGGAAGCTGTATTTTTTGTTTGAAACATTCTGACATGAAAGTTCCCACATGATTAGTAGTATGTTTCACTCTCAAAAATCTCCTTACAGTCTGTAATACATGTAATTAAATAATTTTATGTGTGCAAATTGATCAGAAAGTAAAGGACTGTTCTAAAGGCATACTGAGCAGTTTCTGAATTCTTCAAGATTATTCCTATAAGCTAAACCAAGTGATATCTTCATTTCTCAGCTGAGAAATTAGGAGAAAGAGTGGTTAAATGACTTAACCAAGATTAAAAAAAATTAAGGCTTAGAAAGTATTTTATCACTAACTGCAAGCTTGGTGGCTCAATCCTTCCAACCACTTTATGGCAGAAAGAAGTGACTTAAGTAGAAGGTTTGGGGTTTATCTTATCCACCCATTATTATATCTTATAAGCTCATATAAGTTGTTTTCATGCTATATTGGATGGTTTTCATGTTCTGAATTTTTTTTTCATGTTCTGAATTTTTTAAAAGATTGTGGAAGCTGTATATTTTCTTTGAAACATTCTGACATGAAACTTTTGATTCTTAATACTAGACTGTAATTCATTAAAAATGTAAATGTATTCTGATGATCTCTTTAGTGTTATTTAACCCACTTCCCCTCAGCACCAGGGTACACCCAGTCAGATAATTTTCTGGTTTTAATGTAACTACATCTGGACTGAATTGCAATTTTTTAGCTGTGTGTCCACACCTGCTGTACCATATGATTTATAAAAACCTCCAAATGTTATTTCAAGCCCTCCTGGCATTATGCAGAAAATGTTAGCTGTACTTCAAGGATACTTATTTCAAAATAGATGTGAATCAAATTTCTGAAATATCAACTTTAAGATGAGATTAATTTCCCAAGTGACTGTATCATCATCCAACCTTTGAAAAGTGTGTGCTAGAGTTAAAAAATATGTTAATTTTCAATTGATGTAGTTGAATACTCACTAAAGTACATTCTTTTATCATTGACATATATTTTTTATAATGACTTCTTCCATGAATGCTCATTAAAAAGCAACTTAAATGAGATATTTCTTTTATAAAGAACTAAGAGCTCATCATCAAACTGGTAATTATGTATATAAACTATACATATATATACATATATACCTAGATATATCAAACTGATTATATTTATTCAGATCATTTTCTTCCAATCATAAATCCCAGAACCACCTAACTAAATTAAGTCACTTGAAAAATAAGAAATTAATAAATGAACTTTAGTTGAAAAGATTATTAAAAACTTTAGTTTATGATTCACCAAGGCCAAATAAGATACTTGATTATAAATTCTCTAAGGGCAAAAAAATATTTTATTGACAGTTTCCCATGAAATGTAGCTAGCATGGGGTTTAGCTATACCTAGAGAGTGGGTATTTAGTAAGAATTGTTGAAATAAAATGAAGCTTATAATTTTAAAATCTTATAATAAAATTAAGAATAAAATTATATGTTAATGCCAAGATAAATGAAAATTTAACAACTATTTCTGTTTCGTTTACCATATATACTCGTGTATAAGTCAAGTTGTTTTTTTTTCTAAATCATTTTATTGAGGACTCATACAACTCTCTTCATAATCCATACAGACATTCATAGTGTTAAGCACATTTGTACATTTGTTGCCATCATCATTCTCAAAACATTTGCTTTCAACTTGTGCCCTTAGTGTCAGCTCCTCATTTTCCCCCTCCCTTCCGGCCACCCCCTCCTCCATGAACTTTTGATAATTTATAAATTATTGATATTTTATTATATCCTAAATTGTCTAATATCTCCCTTCACCCACTTTTCTGTTGTCCATTCCCCATGCAGGAGGTTATGTATAGATTCTTATAATTGATTTCCCCTTTATACCCCACCTTCCCTCCACCCTCTCCGCATTGCCTCTCTCAGCACTGGTCCAGAAGGGACCATTTGTCCTGGATTTGCTGTGTTTCCAGTTCCTATCTATACCATGGTACATCCTCTGGCCTAGCTGCATTTTTAAGGTAGAATTGGGATCATGATAGTGGGCGGGAGGAAACATTTAAGAACTAGAGGAAAGTTGTATTTCATTATTGCTACACTGAACGCTGACTGGTTGATCTCCTACCTGCAACCCTTCTGTAAGGGTATGTCCAGTTACCTATAGATGGACTTTGGGTCCCCAATTTGCAGTCACTTCATTCACAACAATATGATTTTTTTTTTTGTTCTTTGATGCCTGATACCTGATCCTTTTGACACCTAATGGTCACACAGGCTGCTGTGTTTCTTCCATGTGGGCTTTGTTCTTCTGAGCTAGATGGCCACTTGTTTACCTTCAAGCCTTTAAGACCCCAGACTAAGCCAAGTTTTTTAGCACATTTTTTAATGCAGCTTTTGTGTCAAAATTAGATGCCTTGGCTGATATTCAGGTCAGCATATACTTGAGTATATATAGTAATTTAATTTTCAATACATGATTTTAAACATTTATCTGTTGAGATTCTTATTTTCAGTATATTTTAAAATTTTGCCATTCATTCAACAATTATTTTTTGAGTACCTTCGGTGTCTCAGGCACTATGAATATCACAGTTAAAGTTCCTGCTTTTCTGGAGCATACAATGTAGTGAGTTTATGTTGCGGGCGTTAAATAAATGTAAAGCATTCTATGACTGGTGAATGCTTAGCACTCTAAACTTATTAGCTGTGGTGATGGTGGAAGGCATCCAGGTGATTTTTGCTGTTGTTAGTGTTCTCTGTTTCCCATTTACAGAATCAAATGGTTTGTTTTTAATTGCTGTTTCTACTTTATTAAACCATGCCCTACAATTTTTATCCTGTTTCTTGGCTTGTGTTCCTTTGGAATTTGAACTGACATGCAGACTGTCCCTTTTGGCATGTTCAAGCCAAAGTTCCCCCTTAAACCTTGTATATTCATACAAAGTCATGGACTGCTGTATTAAACAAAAGTACCAAAATCTGAAGCTATTGTTTCTCATCATATTCTTCAACTATGCTTATACAGCTTTTTTTTCCCCCTGCGTCACTGCCCTGGTAGGAGTAAGAAGCCCAGCCGTGCTCCTGGAGAGCAGCTACTGGATTTGAACCGTCAGTCAACCCTGTGGGCTGCAATCCCGCACACAACCACTGCGCCACTGGGGCTCAGCTGCTTATAAAGTTCTTAAGTCAGTGTTTCCATCTCTCGAACCCTTCCTGGTGGCGTTGTGGTTACATGTTGGACTTGTGAGTCAGGAGTTCAAAACCACCAGCCACTTTGAGGAGGAAGATGAGGCTTTCTACACCTATCAGGAGTTACAGTCTTAGCAACCCATGGGGGCAGTTCTTCTGTGTCCTATACGGTTGCTGTGAGTCAGAATTGACCGAGGGCAGTGTCTGCACCCTTCCTGAAGAGCTCTGCACTCTTCTACATACACTAAGTCAAAACCGTCGGTCTGGTATCTTCAAGGAATTAAATTCATGTTCTTTAAAATTGTTTTTTGAGTTTGGGGAACAAAAGGAGATCTGAAAGGGAAAGAGCATGGTTGGTTGAATGGGGTAAAGTCTCTTCATTAGCAGTCTTTCCTGCCCTGGAAGAATGAGTGAGTGCAATTTGTGATTGAAGAAAATTCCTCAGCATCACTCTTCTGCCTTTTTCTCATCATCACAGTTTGGAATGCACTTAAAACTTTAGTAATAGCCCTGTGTCCTTCAAGAGAAATCTATGAAACTTACCACTTTGGAAATCTCCCCAGTCACCAAAATCTTCTGAGCTAACCTGGAATTCTTCCCAAGGTACCTTCAAACATTTGATCCATCTAAAAATTGCTTTGTTTTTCTGTTTTTGTATGTTTTGCTCTTGTTTGTGTGTGAGAGAGGCAGCATTTCCATTTACTTGTTACAAAACTTAAATACATTTTGAATAATAAAACATTTTAAAAGCCCACATGGGAAAATGTGTGCATAAGCAAATGTGGTGAAGAAACCTGATGGTGCCTGACTATCAAAAGATATAATATCAGAATTCTTAAAGACTTGAAAGTAAACAAGCGGGCCATCTAGCTCAGAAGCAACAAAGCCCACATGGAAGAAACACACTGGGCTGTGTGATCATGAAGTGTTTAAGGGATAAGATATCAGGCATCAAAGAATAAAAAATCAAATCATTGTGAATGTGCGGGAGTGTGAAGTGGGGACCCAAAGGCCATCTGTGGGCAACTGGACATCCCCTTACAGTGGGGTTGTAAGGAGGAGACCAGCCAGTCAGTGTGCAGTGTAGCAACAATGAAACACATAACTCTCCTCTAATTCCTAAATGCTTTCAACCTGCTCTGACCCCACCCCACTATCATGATCCCAACCTACCTTATAAATCTGGCTAGACCAGAGGCTGTACACTGGTACAGATAGAAACCGGAAACACAGGGAATCCAGGACAGATGATCCCTTCAGGGCAAGTGCTGAGCGTGGCGATGCTGGGAGGGTACAGGGAGGGTGGGAGAGAAAGGGGGAACCGACTATAAGGATCTACCAATAACCCCTCCCTGGAGGATGGACAACAGAAAAGTGGGTGAAGGGAGATGTCAGACAGTATAAGATATGACAAAATAACAATAATTTATAAATTATCCAGGGTTCATGAAGGAGGAGGAAGCAAGGAGAGAGGGAAAAAATGAGCTGATACCAAAAACTCAAGTAGATAGCAAATGTTTTGAGAATGATGATGGCAACTAATGTCCAAATATGCTTGACACAATGGATGGATGGATGGATTGTGATAAGAGTTGTATGAAACCCCTCCCCACATAAAGAATGTAAATACTGACACAAAGTATGTATGCATGTATTATTAGAGATGTATGAGCCCCCAGTAAAATGATTTAAAAAAATTAAAAAGAGGATTTTATACCACGGGCTCAAGTAGAAAATGTTTTGGAAATGATGATGGCAACATATGTACAGATGTGCTTCATACAATTGATGTATGGAATGATATCACTGCTGTAAGAGCCCCCAGTAAAATGATTTAAAGAACAAAACAACACATTTTTAATGTAATGGTAGTCTAGTAAGTTGTAGTTGCAAGACATCAATGATTTCGAAAGATGTACATTTGAGTTGTGTCAAAAATTTGATCTTAGTCCTGACTTCAAACTCATGTTTTCTTCACAGTACAAAAAGTTTCCTTTTTGAGATCCACCCTGACCAGACTTACACAAGTACAGCAGTAAGAGAACTGAGCTGCAGCCATCCACTGAGTACAGAGTCATGTCTCAATAAGTTTTGGGAGGAATAAACCCTTACAAGTATGAACTGGAATCCTAGTAGCAATACTTTTTGATTTAACTGCATACCTTTAAAACATTTTAGATAAACAGAATCATATGGCAAATGTATATGAACCTGCATCTGTGCTCAACAAGTTTTAGCCTTTTGCTTTATTTAGTCACAGTGGAAGGTTCCATTTTTGTGCTTTCCCATTCAGAGATAACCACTGCTGACCTACTGCAAGAATGAGCTCTTTGAGTAGAGGACAAATGACGAGGCTCAAAGCAGTGGTGACCGAGCCTGCAGTGTGCCAGTTCTCCTTATGTTCCACACACTGACTTAATTCTCAAAGCAATGCCCTGGGTGGAAACTGTTCTCAGAAGGAAAGGGGACCACCAAAAGCCACACAAGCAGTAGCATGTAGAGCCAGCCTGTCCAGACAGAAGTATATTCAGAGAGGTTTGAGCCTCAGTTTTCCTCTCCTTCAGTTATCTTTATGACTGTTTTTCCCAAAGGCAGGTTTTAATTTCTTATTTAAAAGATCATGATTCTCTGATCTCTGGATGTTTCACGTCTTCTACCTGCTTGTCTGTACGTCTTGCAACTTGAACTTGGAGTCATTTTCCTCTAAATGTTTGAATGGTTGGTGCATCCCTTACACAGAAAGTGGTAAGCTGGAAATACCAGGCCACTAAAAAGATCTTATGAATTGTTTTCTCAAACAGTCACTTAACTTAATTTGCCCTCCGAGTGACAGAGAAGTTTTCATATCCTTCTATAACATGAATATCTTTTGTATTTAGTTTTTAGAAATCTTTGGAATAATAGGATTCTCTTCAATGTCTAATTATCCCAAATCTGAAGCCTCTGTAATGCTATCCAGTCGGCAGCTGGCTGCATATGAAGAGAGGCTAAGAGCTCCTTTTTGTCTTGTTCATTTAAAATCATTTGCTTCTTCTTTAATATCTGCAAAGAACGCAATCCCCATCATAGTAGATTTTGCCGTTGTAAGTTCTGGATTGTTTCCATGGGTCCCGCCTTACATCTGCACGGTGGTTAAAGCCAAGGCTTCTTTTCTCTGTGTGAGCATTCAAGGCCTTTTGCCTCATAATCCAATGTCATGCTGAATGACAGAAAATTGAAGTTGAATTTATTTAACCACAGAGACGGACTGCGCAGAACAATGCATTTTTAAAAGAACTCCTTGCCTTAGAAACTGAAGGAGCTGTCTTGTGCAGGTGGCTTCATTTCTGCTGCTGTTCTTGAGTTTCTTTATCAAGGACAGGAGCAGGGCACTCTGCTTCCAGCAACAAAAGGATACAACTAGCCACCCAGAGCCCATGTAAGTCAGCAGAATGCCTATATGTCATCCAACTCAGCTAAGATATGTCCTACCGTAAAAAGGAAATAACTCAGCACTTTATAGGACAGGAAATATAACAATGACCACAACAACAAAAAGCCAGGGGAATACATTAATTTGTAAGCAGGAATGGGTGCATTATGGATAATTCATCATCTGTTTTCTTCTCATCTCTGGTATTCTATAGAACATTTATAGGATATGACTTTGTTTTGAAAAAGTTATGGTCCCAAAGTCTGTTAATTTATCTTTTCTCGTATATAATGTTAGCACTTGATAAAAGGAAAAGATGCGTCCTACACAGGTTTTCTATCAAGTCCATATTAAATCTTCTTTTGAGGATTTCACCCCTTCAAACACATTTCTGCAACCAAGCTTAAAATCTTCAGTCCACGTGACTGCTGGCGCCTGCATGTACTCTCTGTGAGCCACGCCGGAGCCCTGATGGATTAGTAGACGATGAGTCAGGCTGCTGAGCGCAAGCAGTTTAAAACCACCAGTGTGCTCCCAAGGCCAAGATGAGGCTTTCTACTCCCTTAAAGAATTACAGTCTCTCCGAAGCCAACAGGGGCTGTTCTGTTCCAATCCTAGAGCATGGCTCGGCTCGGAGTCTGAGTCCACTTGAAGACAGTGAGTTTGGCCTTGATATTTTTTGGGGAGGCGCTGGGGGTGGGAGGAACCTTACATTAACATCAGAGAGGATCCGCATTGGCAACTCAATTTGAGAGACAAAAGTACACAATGTATGTAAAAATATTTGCTGATATTTATACAAATGCCTGATGAATCCTAATCAAAATATTCAGTATTTTCTGATTTAAGGTATAGGCTTTTCCTCATAAACCAAAGTTATTCAGACAGATTTTAAATGCATATAGAAACTTAATCTGTATTTACATAGATGCATACAGAGGCATTAGACTACTAACCGTCAGACGGTGAGTCAAGCCCACCAGCCATTCCATAGGAGAAAGCTGAAACCTATCGGCTTCCATAAAGATTTACAGTCTCGCAATGGGTGCCAATGGGAACTCCCAGGGCAAAATTCATTTGCAGGATTGCCCCTACATGGATTCAGCCCTTGGTGGATTCCCTCTTACTGTAGTTGAAGAGTATGCAAAGAGAATACTGTGAACCCGATCATGGCAGATGTGATTCGGTGAAGATGTGATACCTGATCATTTGATCTCATTTTTGACCCACTTTATATTTCTTGTAGTTTTTGATACCTCTGGCTTTTGTCATAATTCGAGCTTTTTCTCCAGTTTATTTTGTAAAGTCCAGGATGGGGGTAGCTATGTAGAGTGTAACTGGATTAGGATCCCCCTGGGGGCATGGTAGTGACGAGAGGGTGGGTTGAAGGGAAATGAGGAACCAATAATAAATACAACAGGGAAGAAAATGTTCTGGAACTGGTTGTAGTGGCAATTGTACAACTCTTTAATATGACTAAACTATGGAATTGTCTGGTATGTGAACCATATGTCAGTAAAACTATATTTTAAAAAAAGATTTACAGCTTCAGAAACCTGATATAAGATTGCTATGAGATGGAATCAACTTGAGGGCAATGGTTTAGAGGTTTGCATAAAAAAATAAGTCCTTAAGATCCCTTAGTAGATGTAGCACAGAAACTTTATAATTCCAGTGTATTAAACAGTGTTCTAAATTGACACCAGATAGTCTATCTGTGTATGCTGGTCTTTCTTGTTTCCATAAAGTATCAGCAAAGCCTATCATTGGTACTGGGCTCCAGACCACAGTTCCCATCCACAGGCTAATGTCAGGACATGGATAATTCAAGCCATTTGTTCTTTCTGCTTTAATCTCAGTTCTGTCCCCACACAAATTAGATATGACTGCTTAATCAATCTTCTTCAAACCTGCTTGAATTTCCCACTTTAAGACTCTCAGGAAGCCAATTTCTTGCTTCTATTTCTTTGGCTTTAGGAGTCATTAAAATGCCTTTTAAGCCCTACCCAGGGACAGCACATTCTTTACTAGGCCCCTGGCCATGGTTTGCTTACTTGAGCTCGACGAGAAGGCCTCGACCGTGCATCTTGATTTAGGCCGTCATGTATGTTTCAGAAGTGTGCCACTTGGTCGCAAATTCAGACAGACTTGTTCTCAGGTGCAGCTGCATCGGCTCCAGCTCCTAGCAAGTCTGTGCTCCACAGCATGAAGCGCTGCCTGGCTCTGGCCATCCCGGCAGCTGCAGATGTGTGTAGGCAACATGAATCTCCTTTGAAGACATTAAGAAACTGGAGGATTTTAACTGCTTGAAAACTCGCTTGATGGTGGGGGTGAGAAGAAGCCCAATTATTCTGTGGGGTGTCAGCATGGGGAGCACTGAGCAGGTGAAGAGCCCTTTGAGGTCATACAGGCAAAGTCAACTAAGGAGCCACATTATTTTTCAGGAGCTCTGAGTCTCAACTCCAAAAAAAATATGACTTGTTCTGCTCTGAACCCTCCCTGAGATATTATGGCAGGAAGAGCTGGTGGTCTGCGTCCATTGAAGATTCTAGATACAGCACACTCATTGCCACCGAGCCAACTCTGACTCAGAGTAACCTTGGTGAGATTCCAAGACTATAGCTCTATAGAGAAGCCAGGCTTTCTCCCACAGAGTTGCTGATGGTTTTGAATCACTGACTATGCCCAGCCCAGCCCAATCTATAGCCACTACTCCACCAGGGCTCCATTTCAATGAGAGGCAAGAAGACCCTATGGAACAAGTCTACTCTTGAACACACGTGGCCATCATGGATCAGACAGCACTGGGTTTGGTTTGGGGTCCAGGAATGTTTGAATATTTCAAAGTCATTAACGAAATTAATGCATTATATCATTTCAGACTTACACAGTCAAGTAGATACTCTTGGGATAAGACTTCAGGAGGCGGTAACTGAGATGGACAACTATAAAGAAATGCTCAGGTAAGACGGTGAACGCTGAGCCTTGCTGTAAGACGGCAGTGCGTGCCATCAGATGGAGAAGTGAGAGAGATGTGCTGTATCTTCCGGAGATGGTCTTGGCTATGTATGATTGGGTTGTGTAGGTACAGTATACTGTTGCTTTCGTTGGCCACTGTTTGAAGGACCTGTAAAGAGTTTTAAATACATGGTGTCTATCTTTTCCTCAATTCGAAAGCTTTCCTGATTGATCTGATATAGTAATCTAAGATGAAATTACTCTCTGCACTTCTATCTTTAGTATCATTGGAGACTTTAAAGCTATCAACCTGAGGTTCAAAAAGAAAGCTATGACACGCTAAGGTACATATGCTTTGTGTAGTGATAAACTGAAAAAACAGAGAAAAGATGCTCTTGTAAAATATCCACAGCACTATTTCTTCTTACAATGAATTTTGTTACACAAGTTTTAAGTTATTTTATAGAAATTTACAAAATTATATCTATAACATTAGAAATAATTTATATACTCTTTGATATGTCTTATTTTCTAGTGTAGTGATATATGAATTAGTAACTCTAATTTTCAGTTCCTACTTTATAAAAGCATGAGCCTCATAAGAAACAGAAATTTTTTGAGTGCTTAGCAACCAATTATTTGTGTTGACTGTGAATTCCTCCTACGAGCAATGTGTTTAATAAAATCTTTAACAATCCAGAATTGCTCTATCAAATTAAAGTACACAGATTATTTGTAGTAAAGAAATTTGTTTTTCAAAAACAAGGGAAACCAAATATTTATGCTTTATCAATGATAACATAGCAAGTACATGATTGTTGAAGTTGTAGAAGTAAATGCCAGACGTGTCTTAAGGAAACCCAGTGGGTGAAGAATGCTGATGTGCCTGACTATCAAAAGATACAGCGTCTGGGCTCTTAAAGGCTTGAAGGCAGACAAGCGGCCATCTAGCTCAGAAGCAACAGAGCCCACATGGAAGAAGCACACCAGCCTTTGTGATCACACCTGGGCTTCACCAACCCCTCCATCCCTCTCACCCCCTAGTAATCAGTTAATCTTATGACTCATGCTATAGTTTTACTGACTTCAGAATGTTCTATCCATAATTGGAATCACAAAGTACATACAACCTTTTCAAACTTCTTTCTTTCTTTTGTATCTCTTTGTAACTTGAAAGCTCACCCCAATTTATTGCTAAATGGTACTCTTACATGGATAGATTAATGTAGTATAACTACTACTCTATAGTAATTATGTAGTATTGCCCATTATTAATAAACTTGCTGTAAACATTGTGAGGAGGTTTCTGTGTGTCCATAAGTTCTCAAGTCATTTGGATAATACCTAGGAGTGAGATTGCCGCCAGCTCATAGGCTGAGCTTCTATTCAGCGTTGCAAGGAGCTGCCAGACGGTCTCCCCAAGTATGCCATTTTGCATTTCTGCCATCAATGAAGAGAATTTCCGTTGTGCCCACCTTTGGTGGTGTAGGTGCTTTTAACTTTACTCTTTCTAAAGGGGTAGTGCTATCTTATTGTTTCCATGTGAAATTCCTTAATAATGAAGGAGATTGAGCATCTTTTCAGACGCCTATTTGCCACCTGATTATTTTCTTCCTTTTGATGCTGTTCAGCTCTTTTTCTTATTGTGAAGCCTTGAGGGTTCTTTTTATAATTTAGATATAGACCTTTATCAGATATATATTGCAACTATTTTCCCCAACCTATAACTTGTCTTTTCCTCCTCTTACCAGAGTCTTTCACAGATCATATGTTTCCATTTCAGTGAAGTCTAAGTATACATCTTGTATGGATCGTGCTTTTGGTGTCATCCATAGAAAGTTATTGCCACCTATGGTATCTTCTAGCAGAGCCTTGGTGGTATAGTATAAAGCATGTGACTGCTAACAGGAAGACAGGAGTTTAGAACCCACCAGCTGCTGAGTGGGAGCAAGATGTAGTAGTCTGCTTCCAGAAAGATTTACAATCTTGGAAACCATACAGGACAGTTCTTCCCAACTTCCTGAGTCTCCCTGAGCTGGAATTTAATGCAATGCAATGTGGACAAGTGTTGCAGTCTTACATTTTACAATTGGGTCTATGATAAAGTGACCAGACGTCCCGCTTTTTAACAATTTAACAATGTCCTGCAGCATTTTAAAATTAAAATAAATATATTGCAATGCTATTTTTGCATTCAATGAACATTTTTGTTGCTCCATATAGACCAAATTTTTCCGGGGGGCGGGCATCACTGCCCTCTGGTGGTCATGGGAGCTATCCAGCCTTGCTCCTGGAGAGCCACTGCTAGATTTGAACCGCCAAGCTCATGGCCCGCAGTCCCACACTCAATCACTTATGCCACCGGGGCGCAGCCCTATAGGCCAAAATTTTTTTGGCATCACTGGTGGGAGTAGGAGGCCCAGCCTTTGCTCCTGAGGAGCTGCTGCTGAAATTGAACCTCCATCCCAGTGGGCCGTAGTCCCACAAACAACCACTACGCCACTGAGGCTCAGCCTAGACCAAATTTTTAATCCAGAACCCCACCCCTACTCCCCGGTCAATGGTGTCCTTCTTAGAATCTGGTCACTTTAGTCTATGATCCATTCTGAGTTAAATTTTATGACAGCTGTGTGATCTGCCTCTAGATTGTTTTTCATTTTTTTGAATGTGGATGGTGTTTGCCGTTTGGTGTAAAACTATATTTTCTCCAATGAGTTGTCTTCACCACTTTGTTAAAAGAATGGCTTACTTTATTTATGAAGGTTATATGTGAACTCTCTATTATAAGTGTATTGATCCATTTTGTATTCTTTTGTCAGTAACATACTACCTTGATCACTGTAATTTTATCTTAGGCCTTGAAATCTGGTAGTGTCAGTCTGCTCTTTAG
The DNA here is from genome assembly GCA_004026705.1 of Nesogale talazaci. Lineage (NCBI taxonomy): Eukaryota > Metazoa > Chordata > Mammalia > Afrosoricida > Tenrecidae > Nesogale > Nesogale talazaci. The sequence goes on along the minus strand of PVJH01008727.1, from coordinate 19,533 downwards.
TACAACGTTGACTGTCCTGGGTCTTTTGCTGTCCTCTGGAATTTTAGAATCAATTTGCTTCCATTCATAAAATAGCTTGCTGTGATTTTGCACTAGTTTGTAGATCAATTTGAGAAGAATTGATCTCTCAATAACACCACGTCTTTTCATGATTGTGAAAGTCTCTCTCCTCTTCTTTAGATTTTCTTTGATTTCTTTCATCACTGTGGTAAAACTTTCCTCATTTAGACACTATACATATTTTATTAGATTTATGCTTAAATCTTTCATTTGGGGGGTGTGAATATAAGTAATGTTGTGTTTTCAATTGATAAATTGATTTTTACAGAGTACGCTTGCATAAGGCCATACATTCAAGAGTTTGTCATTGAATAATAACGTGGTTTGTGGTGATTTGTCATTCATATTTTTAAATGTAACTTATGACATGAGTGCTGAAATGGTAAGAGTCATGATAGAATGGAATTGAAAGAACTGCCCTACCTCATTAAATAACCTGTAGAAAATCACTATACGTTGCAGAAATGGTGATGCTGTTGTATCAGTTTATACAATTGGTACTGCCTAACCATCGAAACATCTGCAAGAATTTCTTAAAATTAAAAAAAAAATGGATGGAGTGGATAGAAATATTGCATTCTGAAAGACACTTTCTGTATGCATCTCTAGCTAGCTTCTTCATCTATACTCCCTCTGTCTTCCTTTACTACTGAACTTAACAGTGAGAATATGGCCAGTGGCCATCAGAGCTCAGGGATATGCAGAACTCAGGAGATTCTCAGTAGCATGTAAATAATATTTTATTTATATAGTTAAACAAAACTTGAGGTTTGATTTGTTGCTTTATGATAAATTAAGTTTTAAGTCAAAATAACTTAAAAAGTCTTGGATAATAAGTGGTAGATTTACTGTATATACCAAAACCTCCTCAGATTTTCAGAACTTAGAAGACACTACAATAGATTCCTTTAAATTGCTAATCCTCCCTCATCCTTTGTGGGTGTGAAAGTAGGAATGGATTTTGTCCATACTTGGGATAACCACTTTTTTCCACTTTTTCTTTTTTTTCCCCCCACTTTTTCTTAATATATAGATATAAATTTGCCAGGTTTTGACATAAGTAAAAGAAGCAATTTATAAATGAATGAAACTAGAGTCAATTTTTTTAAATGAAGTTTTTAAGAAAGCACTTTCGAAGGTTCATAAGAACTAGTTGTATATTTTAAAAGCTAGGTTCTCCATTAGGATGCCTTGGGTTATGGATAACAGAGGCAGGGTGATTCCAAGTTGAGTTAATCCAGTGGCTAAGCAAAATCACAAGGACCTTGTTGCGCTTCCCGTCTCCATCCAGATGCCTTCTGCACTGGTCTAACCCAACGGTCAAGCCTTTTGTGGTCACAAGATGACAGCCATTTCTCGCACCACATCCAAATGTAGCTGTCTCAGAGGCAGGAGAGGCTGCTGTTCTCTTCTAAGCTATCATACAAGGAAAAAAAGAGAGAGAGAACAGCATCTGTTCCCCCCCCCCCCCCCATGTCTTCTAATGAATCACTTTCCCTGGAGAAGGACATGGTAAAGTAGAGCGACAGTGAGAGAGAGGAAGGCCCTCAATGAGATGGACTGACACAGAAGCTGCCACAGTGCGCTCAAGCACAGGAACGACGGTGAGGATGGTGCAGCATGGCGCGGTGTTTCGTTGTGTTGTGCACAGGGCGGCCATGAGTTGGGACCAGCTCAGTGACACTTAACCACAGCAACACTGACTCACTGGTAAGGAGATCCAGACTGCCACAGTCGGGTTAGATCAGGCAGCATTCTCCCAAGACTGGATGTTAACGAGGCTTTTGATGACTAAAAAGAAAACTGTAGTGTGTGTCCGCAAGGCAGCCAGCAGTGTTTGCTAAGGAGTGCTAGTGATATGTTGATGATGAAATTTTCTCCCTCTTTTATTTGAATCATAGTATGATTTTAACTAAGAGAAGATATCCCTGTAATAATAAAAATGTGTGAGTGCTATACAATACAGTTATATATAGTTTCAAATATAGGTATAATTAAATGCAATTTAATTTTACTTTCAAATGTGTGTAGATATGTGTGCACCCAAATAAAGATAGGTAAATAAAGCTAACAGGAAACAAGAAAGGCTTCCATAGATGGCAGAAATGTTAAAGAACTCCTGAAAGCGAGTAAGTAGAAAGGATAATGAGATGGGCCAGTGTCTGGAGAAGTCAACCAGGGAAAAGAAAGTGTGTTATGGTGGGGACCAGGTTGGGAATAGGTTCACACAAAGAGAAAGTCAATTCTGGAGGATCATGGCAACAGTTGTCCTTAAACTCCAATCTGTGTGGGGATGCGGGGAGCGTGTTTGAACCTTGTATTACAGTGTCCCATTCTACAGATATTCATTCTAATTTTACAGTTGGATCTAAGGTAGCTCTCAGCAATCTGCATTTTTTTTTCTTGAACATCCCTGCCCTCAGGTGGAAGTAGGAGGCCCAGCCTTGCTCCTGCAGAGTTGCTGCTGGATTTGAACTGCCAACCCAATGGGCCACAGTCCCGCACACAACCACTACACCACCGGGGCTTAGCCCACAATCTGCATTTTTAAGACACTTCCCATGTGATGCTGATGTAGATGGTCCAATGAAGGCCACTCTGAGAAATCACACTTGGCATATTTAAGCTAGTTATTCTCTCCCCAACTCCCCTCCAGTTATTTGGCTTCATGTGAAGTAGCATTTGCCAAAGCAGCTATGCCCAGACTAAAGCATTGATGGTGGGCCCTAAAAAATGGAGGCCAGTGGAATTCAGAAATGGCTGAGGCTCTCCTATTCCTCCAGTGCCCCCTATTCTGCCCCTCCCCACTGCCTCTAGACACAGTCGAGGGCAAAAATGGATGGCAATTCAGATAAGCAAACAGGGGATCTTAATTCAGATTAGCAAACAGGAGATAAGCAAACTGGGAATGAGCGTATGACTGGAAATTGCCGGTGTGAGAAAGAAAATAAAAAACACCCCACACTAAGTAGCCCCAGGCTGAGCCCCGGTGGCGTAGTGGTTGTGCAAGGGACTGCGGCCCACTGGGATGGAGGTTCAATTCTAGCTCCCAGGAGCAAAGGCTGGGCCTCCTACTCCTACCACCTGAGGGCAGAGATGCCCCCAAAAAATAACAACAACAACAAAAAAACAATAAGTAGCCCCAAAGTCAGACAGAACCCCCCCCCCCACACACACACACACACTCAAAGAAATCATTAAATAGCTAATAAAAAAACCAAACTCACTCCTGTCAAGTCTGTTCTCACTCACGGAAACCATATAGGACAGGGTAGAATTGCCCCTGAGGTTTCTGAGACTGTAACTCTTTATAACTCTTAAAGGTCTGTCTGTCTCTCACAAAGCATCTGGTGGTTTTGAACTTCAGACCTTATGAATGATATCCCAAGACATAACCACAGTGCTATCAGGATTATCCCCAAATAGTTAATAGAAGATGTCAAAACAAGCAAAGTTACTATCCTGGAAAGCATAGCCATATTTGTGACCATAAAAGAGAAAAGACTGTCAAGAATAAATCATTGATTATGAATTTGAGAAATCAGAAACATCACCATCAAAATTCTACCATTCATGTTAAAAATATATATGCATGCACACCTCCATATGTAGATTTAAATGCAAGGATTAAATGTTTAGTTGAATTTTGAGTTACCTATGGAAGTGCAAATATAGTGTGTAGAGACTCCTATTTATACTATGTAAATTTATGTATTGCTTAAGTAATTTGTAGTATAAGTGTTTTTTAACATATGTAGTAAAACTATAAATTAATAATTTGGTTTGTAGTTTATTAGTTACTAAATAAATGTGTAAAGTGGTTATAAAAATATTTTCTTACTTAGTAATCTCTGCAGTCATCATTATACTCACATCTTATCTTTGAGTGCCAGTACGCTAATCAACACCACAGATTACTGATTTGTAAAGCATTTCCTTTAACCCTGCAACATCAACTGACACAGCTGATCAGTCTCTTCTTGGAACATTCTCTTCCAAGACACAGTGCTAACCCCTTACTTCTCTGGTCACTCCTGAGAATTGTGACAAGCAGATGACCCGGTCAACTTTCCAGTGTAAGAGAACAGATCCACTTTTCACGTGATTCCAGTTTCTATCAGTCTGGGATTGGCTCATTCAGTACCAAATGTTACCGAGAGTTGGACTGTGTGTTCGGATGCTAGATGCTATGGGCATAAAAGGTGGACCAGCTCCCAGAGAGCTTCTCAGATAACACTGTAAAACGGGCCTAATAGAATGTGAGTGATAAAGAAGAGCAATGTAAGACTGGTTGGAATAGCTTCCCTGGGAAGATGATTTAGGAGCTAAGACCTAATTAACAGGCAGGAATCAGCCATGCTGAGATCTGGGATCAAAGGCATCAGTGTCAAGACCCTAAGATCTCATGGATGAGCGTTGCAAATTCAAGAATGAGGAAGAGCACCAGTGAGGTAACAAGATAATGAGGTCACAAAGATGTCTATGTTCTAATCCCTGGAATCTGAGACTGTAATCCCTGATGGCAAAAATCACTTTGCAAATATGATTACACTAAGGATTTTTGAGTTAGGGAGATAATCCCGGATTATTCAAGTAAGCCCAATATAATGACAATGGTATTCCTGTAGTGAAGTCAAAGGGTCATAGTCAGAACAGTACCTATCTATGGACTTGAGGGCTGAGGTTGGTGAGGTAGTGGGCGCGCTGAAGATGGAGGAAGGAGCTATGAGTCAAGGAATACAGGTGGCCTCTAGAAACTGGAAAAGGCAAGAAACCAGTTTTCCTCCCTGTAGACTATAGGAGGAGCCCGGCTTTGGTGACATCTTAATTTTAGGCCTTCTGACCTCCAAATAATGTAAGATAATGCATTTGTGTTGCTCAAAACCATGAAATTTATGATTATCTACTAACACCATATCCAATCCAAACAACCGGTTAGTTGCCATGGAGTCAGTCTCCCCATTCATGGTGATCCTATAGAACAGGGTAGAAAACTGCCCATGTGCTCAGAGGATAGGGAGGAGTTGGGAATAATTGGAAGGCCATTGGGAAGTTACTGGAGAATTTTAGGTAAGAGAATGACCTGATTAACTTTAAAACAGGGGTTCTCAAACTTTTTAAACAGGAATCCAGTTCACTGTCCCTCAGACTGTTGGAGGGCCAGACTGTAGTTAAAAAACAACAACACACCAACTATGAACAAATTCATTGCGGGCCTGGAATGAGCCTGCTGCTAAGCAGGACAGAAACAGCCAGCGGGTGGGATAAATGTCTTTGGCGGGCCTCATGTGGCCCCTGGGCCACATAGATTGAGGACCCATGTTCTAAAAGGTCACTCTGTTAGTCTGGGTAGGCTAGAGAAACAAATTCAAAAACATGCATATGTATATAAGGGAGAGGCTTATATAAGAGGAATGGAGCGTTGAGAAAGCATCCCAACCAAGTTCAGTCCAAGTCCATAAGTCCAATATTAACCCCTATGTCCGATACCAATCCTTAAGTCCTTCAGATTCATGAAGCACATGCAACGATGCCAGGACAATCACAGGCCAGTGGGAGCAGAGTCTTGTGTATCCAGTGGTGGTAGAAGCATCTTAGCACTGATGGGCCTCTCCGGGGCTTCTCAAGCATCTCAGCACTGGCAGAAGTCTCCATGTGGTTTTTCTGGCTTCAGAGGTGTGGTTCCATCTAGGTAAGCCCATGTGGCTTCTCCTCTAGGATGTCTCACAGGGAGCCTGCCTTGGGCCTTGTAAGCTGTCCCCCAAGGACTCAGCTCTAAGTCTCTCACACCCATGAGGGAAATATTGTGAGATTTCCCATAATTCTCAGGAGAAAGTCATGCCCACACAGAGGTCTCATGACAGTCTCCAGATTGACAGGCTAGACTCCATCCCTACACTACCATTCACGACTGCCACAGTCACTGTGGCTGGAACTCAGACAATGGGCTGGAGTGAGAACAAAGGGAAATCCAGAAGCCTGAAGAGGAGGCTTGCAGCTGTGCAAGTGAAAAGAGACTGGTTGATGCTAACGGTTGTAGGGGTGGGGGGGGGCAAGTGTTGAGGGATGTAAAAGGGTAATTAGATAGGATTTAACTGATGGAGTTAGTGTGGTTAGGGATGAAGGGAACTTGAAATATAAAGAAAATAAAGCATAGGGTTTGAGGCTTTAGTCTATATTGTGGACAATGAGAATCAATAGAATATAAACGTTGGGTCCTTACTGTGGAGTTTCAAATCCCAGCACTATACTTATTAATCATACTAATTGAGGCAAGCTATTAAGGATCCCCAGTGGTGTAGTAGTTAAATTGGGCTGCTCATCCCAAGGTCAGCAGTTCAAAACCACCAGGCACTTCTCAGGAGAAAGATGAAGTTTCCTCTCCTTGTAAAGAGTAGCAGCCTTAAAAACCCACAGAGATAGTTCTTCTCTGTCCTTATGGCAGGTTGGAATCAGAATCCATGTGATAGCAGTGAGAAAGAAAGGTCATTTTTCAACAGTTAACGTGGGAATAGGGCTGCTCTAAGAATATATGAAGTCCTACCAATCTCTCATTTTTGTGTGATTGCCCCTTACAGAAGTGGCAAAACCAGTATAAGATGCAGGTGTGGGATGAGGTCAGGAAATCAAAAGGTAATTGATTGTTGTATGCACTGTTAGATTCGGTATGGCCTTTTGGACACTCACATGGAAACTTCATGAAGGCAATTTGAGAAACGGCTTTCATTTAATTAGGTGGAGTGGCATGGACTTTGCCTTTCAAATTTGGAGGGAACTATCCTATTATTTTATCTTATTTCCTTGGCTTTGATTGACAGGAGCAGCAGGGGGCTTTCCAAAAGCTTATTCACATCCCTGAAAAGAAAGGATTAACATTATTTGCTAAGAGTAAAAGAAGGAATGCAGTGCTTAAAGAGATGTAGGCATTCTTTCTATTGTGTCTAGTTCCTCTAGTCCTGAAGAGGGGGAAGATAACAATGGGGTAGGGAAGGGTAAGCCTCAAAAAGTGTTTGTGTGTGTGTGTGTGTGTGTGTGTGTGTGTGTGTGTTGGGGTCTAAATGGTGCTGCTGGGCTGGTAGGCTCCTTAGTGAGCAAGGCCTCATTTTAAAAATCTACATTCAAGATCAGTTATCTATATAGTAAAAATACCCACTGAATTATGTTTTACTGTCTCAATCTTTGTTGTTGTTGTGAGGGGTCTTGTCAGTTCCAACTCATAACAGAGACCTATGTACAAATGAAGGAGACACTGCACCCCAACCCCCATCCTCACCCCTTTCTTAGGTTTGAGCCCATTGTTGCAGCTGCTGGGTCAGTCTGCCTCTAGGCTTAGAAAGAGTCTGGGGCTTAGCTGTGAAAATTGTGCGGGGCTGCTGAATCTCAAGGCATTTTTTAAAAAGCAACATTCTTCTGTGTGACATCAAAAACAATGCATGGAAGTTGCCAAATACGGGAAGAGACCAGAGATCAGAGCCAGCTAGATTTTCATGTGTTGTTCTAGTTCATCTTCCTAAGGTTTATGTATTTTTGGCAAATTTTGGAGGATAGTTTATTTACTATTTTGTACTTTTTTCACTTATTCGGGACATTTTGACATATTATAGGTAGTTACAAATGACTACACAATATCCCAACCTATGAGTGAACCATCACTTGCTTACAAATTCTTTGTTTGTAGAATATCAACTTTTTCCCCCATAAGATACTTGGAAAGTCACTTACTTAGGATAATTGTGTGAGGTTCAAATTTGTATTTTTTTAAGGCTTTTTTTAAAGGCTTTTAATGCACATGACTAATTGCCCTTTAATAAGATTAAAATGCATTACAATTTCAGCCCTGTTTATAAATAATTATTTCTTTACTTTCTAAGTAATACTAGGTATTGTAGGTTAAAAAAAAAAAAGCCACCCGACTTAGTTGATGGAAGATTTTGGTGCCTCGTCTTTTTCTTGTGGTGACTCACTTGAGCTTAATTGCCTTCTTTTCTAATAGTATGTTAATATTTTTCTTCTTCCTTTTTTCATGTTTTACTTGGAAATTATTTCCAGAGTTAACAGGCCCATCTCTCTCCCACGGATCAGCTGAGGGTTCTGAACAGCTGACCTTGCTGTTCACCACCTCACGTGGAACCATTACGCCACCGGGACCCTGCAAAAGTTATTTCAAATATATTAATTCATAGTAATAGTACTAAAAGCACTGTTACTTTTACTGTGATCCCGGATTCACCTGTTATTATCATCTACCTACTGGCCTTCTCGATCTCTATATCTAGAAATAGACACCTGTTGTTATTCTCCTGAACCATCAGGGGTACATGGCCGGCAACATGGCCCCTTTCTTTCCTTGTCATGTGCAGTTCCTCAGGACAGAGAGCCTCAGTGTTATCAGCTGACACTGATAACATCCTGCAGTCTACCGGGCATACTTAGGTTTTGTCAGTCGGTCTAATAATGCACTCCTCCGTACTCCTGTGCAGACTGACAGCCTAGAAAACCCACAGGCCAGACTTGCTCTGTCCTATCAGATTGCTATGAGTAAGAAATGAGTCCGTGGCAATGAATTAGGTGTATGATCTTTGGGATATGATATTTTCCTTCTCAGTACAGGACCCAGTCTGGGGTCAATCTCCCCAGAAGCTTCCTTTAATCTGGGAGATTTCCACAGTCGCCCTTTGTCTTTTAAAGAGATTAACATTTCTGAAGCTTACAGAGCCACTCACACTATTTTGAAATATAGTGCTTCCCCCCCCACCCCCATTTTGTATTTGTCCAATGTAACATCTTGATTGGCTTGAGGAAAGGTGTGCTTGGCGAGGAGACCGCCCAAGGAATGTTCACTGATCGATTGCATCTGAAGGCAGCCAATCACCATCTGCCCCTCATAGGTGATGCCAATTTTGATCACCTGGTCATGATGTTGCTCACATTTTTCACTGTATTATCACTGCTGGTTTTTGCCCCCTTCCTTTCAACTAGTCAACAATTTATGAGACACCTTACTCTTTGCTTCTTTAATTGATTGATTGAATGAACTTAAAAATCCCTATTTTTTCAAGAGTTTTCATTTATTACTGTACTTATTGATTTGTTGTTGTTTTTGACATTTACATTTTATTGCAGCAAATACATCAATGGCCAGTGAAGGTTTGACAGACAGTGATTGTTTAGAGATCTTCACAGTCACACACAAATTGTTCCAGATTTAGTTAGTAGGAGAGCCTTCAAGATGACTTTGAAATGTGAATCCATCATATTTTTTAAGCACCAAAGTGCTTTCTGACATATAGCAAGATGTTTCTGATATAAGCAATCTGCTCCTGGTCCAGCAATCTGGTCCCAAGGACCAACGTTTACCCAAGTATTTCTGGTTCCTTTAATGGCCAGTGCCATCAGAGAAAAAGACCTGGGTTTAATTGTGTTTGTACTTGTCCCTTTCTGCAGACAGACTATGCAATAGAAGTTTGTGTGGATACATATTTACTTATATATGTCTATACATACATTTATATGTATGTTTGTACACCCGTGTGTCATCCTCATACATATAAGGCATAGAAATATTTTCAATAGCTGTGTAGCATATTCTTCCCCTTAAAACTTAAATTGTAAAAAATGTCAGAGAAAATAGTACTAATTACAATTAACTGATACATGGTGGTTCTGTGTTGGGCTGTGATCTGCAAGATCAGTAGTTCAAAACTACCAGCGCTGTGAGGGAGAAAGACAAAGTTTTCTGTTTCTATAAAGAGTTACAGTGTCATAAACCCGCAGGGGCAGTCCTGCCTGGGTGCTATGGAAGCGCTGAGTCAGCATCGACTCGATGACAGTGAGTTTGGTTTGGGGCTTTGATTTTATATTGTTTTACTGGGAGCAGAAATTAGCCCCCACAGTATACTCTTCTGTAAGTTTTGACAAATGCATACAGTCATGTAGCCATAACTATAATCAATGGGACAGACTTCTGCTTCTAGTACAAATAAAGCAACGTGGACTAAATTTACCCTCCTGTCTGAAACAACTAAGAATATAGAAGAAGACACGAAGCCATGATTTTTATTTGACATCAGACCATGCAGCACATTGATACCTGAGAAAGAGTAAACAAAAGAGGTGGACCTTATGATTGATTGCCATGTGGTTGTTGTTAAGTGCCACCAAAGTGCCAGCATTACTGACCAAATAAAGATAAGAAAATAGTGCTGCAGTCCACTCTTCTCTATAAATGTAGATGCAAAAGTTCTAAATGTACATTTTTCAAGTTGGATCCATCATTGCATAAAAAAAAAGAATAGTTTTGACCCAATGGCCTTCCAATGCAAAACCAAAATATCAAACTCACTGCCATTGAATTAATTCAACTTCAATCAAGGTTGGTTTGAAGTTTCCATATAAAAAAATTGGAAAAGGCAATTGTCTCCCATAGACATAGAAGAGCACTTGGCAGAACATCGGATCTACCAGTGCTAGAAACTGTACAAACTAGGAATGAAAAGTGCTATGGACTGAATTATAATTCAATTAAAATATCCTTTTTAAAATTATATATATATATATATTTGGCATCACTGCCCTGGTGGGAGTAGGAAACCCAGCCTTGCCTCTGGAGAGCTGCTGCTGGATTTGAACCATCAACTCTGTGGGTTGCAGTCCCGCACACAACCATTAAGCCACCAAGGCTCAGCCGTAAAACTATTGTTTTTTAAAAAGACAGTACTGTGGACTGAATTGTGCACCCTTCGAATGTCTTATAAATCCTAACCCCCATACCTAGGCTTATCATATCCTTTGGAAATGGGTTTTCTTGGTTAACATTAATGCTATTGTTATTATTATAGGGTATGACTTAAATCAATCTCTTTTGAGTTATAAAAGCAGATCGAGCTAGCAGAGATTCCATACCACATGAAGATCACCAAGAAACCAAGGGACATGGACTTCTGAGCACGAGCCAGGAAAGGAGGAAAGCTTTCCCCTAGTGCCGAGCCAGGCTTTCTGACTTCTGGCCTGCTGACCTATGAGAAAGCACATTTCTATTTGTTGAAGCCACACGCTTGTGGCATTTTTATTACAGCAGCAGTAGCTAACAAGGGCAGAATGACACTTCCTCAAGCTGACCAAAAGCATCTCCAAAGCCTACAGATAACATAATGAATGATTATAGGTAATCAGGCACAAGGCAAAGATATCTTTTCCATTTCTATTCACTGTATTAACTTTCTAGCCAGTGAAAGTTTCTAGTTATACCAGGAAAAATGTAAAAAGAAAGATCAAAAAAACACTTAGACTGGAATGGAAAAAGAAACTCTGTCTTAATTCACAGATTCACACCACCGTGTTTTTTTTTTTTTTTAATTCCAAGTGTATCGCCATAGAGTTGATTTGAACTCACAAAGACGCTATAGGAGAGGGCACAGCTTCTGTGGGTTTCCAAGACTGTGATTCTTTGTGGGAGTTGAAAGCCTCATCTTTCTCCTGAGGAAATTCCATGAGTTCAGATTACGGACCTGCAGTTTGCCTGCCTGCTGTGTAACCTCTGTGCCACCCGGGGCAGGGAGAGCATGTTTGAAACACCTAAGAAATCCTCTAGAACTAATCAAGTCCTGCAAGGTCACAGAATCCAGAGAGCAATATGTCACCCACACAGCAGATTTTTCACACAGACAGTGAATAATATGAATGTGCACTCTTTAGTAATTCCATTCACAGTACCATCTGAAAAATATTTAGGCATGTTTTTGTTAGTTGCTGTCTAGTCAGCCCACAATTCGTACTCCCTCCCTCATCCTAGTAGGCTGCAGATAGACCATTGTGACCATGGGGTTTTCATTAACTGAATTTCAGACCTCGCTTTCCAGTCTGTCTAGCCCAGAAGTGCCATTAAAACCTGTGCTGCGTCATAAGAACGCACAAAACTACCACTGAACAACATCTGGTAACTATACTTGAAGCGCATTGGCTGGAAATTAAACCCAGGTCTGTTGGATAGAATGCAGGAATTCTACCCCAAAGCACTAACAAGGACTTAGAAGTAACGTTAACAAAAGAAATTCAAGATTTATCTGCTGAAGACTTCAATAAATAGAAGAGAGAAAATTTAAAGGATGTGTACAAATGGACAGGCATTTGCATGGATTTAAAAAAAATTTTTTAAACTAGACCATATCTAGTTATCTAGTGCTGCTATACCAGAAATACTACAAATATGCGACTTTAACAAGTGTATTTATTATCTGACAATTTCGGAGGTAAGAAATTCGAATTCAAGGTGCCAGGTGTAGGAGATTTTCTCTCTGTGTCAGTTCTGGGGGAAGGCCCTCTGTCTTCTGAGCTGCTGCTCCTAGGAGAATTTGATGTGGCTTAACATCTTTCTTCCCCCATCTCTGCTTCTCTCTCTTGCTTGCTTAATGCATTGTATATCTCAGCAAAAAAACGATGGAAGCAGGGTAATGTATTGAGAGGCTTGCAAGAGTTAAAGCAAAAGAGACAGATAGGAGGTACAGAGCCCTGCAATACTGGTCCTCTGCAAGTAGATGCTTAGATAGACACACGGATGGAACTGGTCTAGAAGGGAGAGTGGGAGTCTATCTGTCCATCTATCTGTTGATTCGAAAGAGCATTATCAGTATATATGTATTTACCTTTGCTGCAAATATACCCACAAATGTGGTGAGGCGCATGTAGGAGACAGAGGATGAAAACTTCTTAGATAACCAAACACCTTGAGGGAATGAGTTGATGAACCTAGGATTCGTAGTCTTGGCATGACCTACTTCACAAAGGCCGTGTTCTACATCTTTTTTGGTGAGTAGCGACGGGGATCTGGAAAGCTCATGAGCAGCCATCGAAAGTGCACTGTTGGTGTCTTCCTACTCAGAAAGAGGGGACATCACCACTGACTGGTGACTCTTCTCAAGAACCCAACCTCTGGGATGTCATGCTGAGTCCCGGTTTCAGGAAAGTATGTTAGAAGGCCTCCACAATCCAACCCTGACAACCTGGGGAGCCTTATATCCCGGTCTCCCCACTACTCCTTTGAACCCAAGATCCAGCATCTGTTTAGGTTTTTCTTTAAAAAGAATAGACGTTTTAAATGTTTACAAAGACACAGGATTGAACAGGCACAAGGTAATTGTATCCAAATGGCTCATAAGCATGGGAGATGGTCATCACTTGTCAGCATTCATCGTGAGGGACATGCAGATTAAAATCGCAGTGAAATACCATTACAACCCCACCAGAAGGATTACAGCTGAAAGAGCTGTAATAGATAATTGTAAGGTAAAGATGTAGAACCATTGGGCCTCTTATATGTCCTTTGGATTGTATGTTAGTAGAACCACTTTAGAAAATATCCTGCTGGAACTCAGCAATTACACTCGTTCCCATACACCATACATAGAAAGGGGGACTGAGAAGATCTATGTACAAGACTAGTTATAAAGGAAGAGTGATGACAATCTGAAGCTTAGGCCCTTAGTCCCCCCTTTGGGGCTGGAACTGACCTTAATAATTACCAGCCATTTAATATAAAAAGGGCAGAATTTCAGAAAGGACAAAATACAGAGGGTTAGGAAAAAAGAATGGGAAGCAGGAAACACAGGAGTAGGATAAGCAATAGTATATTGAGTGGCTTTTAATGCATGAAGTAAAACATTGTACATGAACTGTTAAATGTAAAATCTGATCTGTGAATCTTCCTCAAACTCACAATAGAAAGTTTTCTTTACAGAATGATAGGTATAGTAAGAATGTCCACATTACAAAGCCTAGCCATTCCCAACACAGGCATTCAACCAATAAACTCCATCAAGTCTAGTCTGACTCGTAGGACAGAGTAACTCCCCAGGGTTTCTAAGGCTGTACACTTTCATGGGAGCAGAAAGCCTCGTTTTTCTCCCACCGAGTGGCTGGTGGATTCAAACTAAGGGTCTTGTGGTTAAGCAGCCTGTAGTAGTTGCATAATCTGGTATCAATGTAGGACCTGAGAGGATTAAGAGTAAAGAAGTAGAGGGGCTGAGCCCCGGTGGTGTAGTGGTTGTGCGCGGGACTGCGGCCCACTGGGATGGAGGTTCAATTCCGGCTCCCAGGAGCAAAGGCTGGGCCTCCTACTCCCACCACCTGAGGGCAGTGATGCCTAAAAAAAAAAAAAAAAAAAGAGTAAAGAAGTAGAGTCTAGTCTGTTAATTGGGTCACAGTCAATGAGACCTCTGTGTGGGCATGGCCTTTGTCTAAGAATTCTGGGAAACTCCTATATTTCCTCCTTAGAGGCAGGAGATACCCCCTCTCTCTCTGCTCACTCCCTGAGAGACTCTCTACTGACAAGACATATGGCCCTTTGCCCTGGGAGCTGGAGAAGCCACATGCATCTACCCTGACGCAACCAGACCTCTGGAGCTAGAGAAGCCACATCGAGACCCCTGCCAGCACTAAAGTGATTACAATACCACTGGATCCAAAGACTTTCTACCCACTGGCCTGTGATTGTACTGCACTTGGTGTCATTGCATGTGTTTTTGAGTCTGAAGAGGACTTTATAGATTGGTGTCAGACATATGGGCTAATATCGGACTTATGGAACTAGACCGAGTTGGGATGCTTTCTTAATGTAAAATTCCCCTTTATATAAAACTTTTTCTTATACACATATGAGTTTCTGGGCTGAGCCCCGGTGGTGTAGTGGTTGTGCGCGGGACTGTGGCCCACTGGGACGGAGGTTCAATTCCAGCAGTGGGGCAGGGCCTCCTACTCCCACCACCGGAGAGCAGTGATGCGCAAAAAAAAAAAAAAAAATCATGAGTTTCTGTGGATTCGTTTCTCTAATCCAGCCAGACTAACACACAGCCCAACATTAATCCACTTCACCACCAAGGTTCCTTAAACACAGACATCAAAGTTAGGTTTACAGTACATAATTTGGAGAGACATAATTCCCCCAGTAACAGATATTAGTGCTCCTCAAATTTATCTATATATAAACAAAAATCTATGCCAAAATGTAAGAGGCTTTTTGTAGAGATTTGAAAAGTTGAATATAAAATTCATATGGAAATACAAAGGTCCCAGAATACACCCAATAATTTTGAAAAATAATAATTGTTTGAGGACTTAAGCTTTTTTAAGATTTTAAAGAAATTTAATATTTTGAAGATTACTTCATAACTATTCAAGATAGCTTGGTATGCTAATCAGATTGGTTTGATACTGGTTAATTTTAAACATGTAGATCAATGGAATGAAACTGAGAGTGGTCAACTTATTTTTTTTACTAAGATGTCCAGATCATTTAGTGGAGGCATAATAACCTCTTCAATAGTTAGTGCTGCAAAAATTGACTATCCACATGAAAAAAGATGACTTTAAAACCACGGAGCTCTGCTGGTGCTACTAGGTTACCGGGGTGAGCAGTCCAAAACCACTGGTCACTCCAAGGGAGTAAGAGGATGCTGTCTGATTCTGCAAAGATTTGCAAAGCCGTGGAAGCCCTGTGGTGTCTATGAGTCAGAATATATTCAATGGCAGTGGGTTTGGTTTCATTTTGACCAATTTACAAAGTTATAAAAAAGACCTCATACATCTTCATGTAAAACTTAAAGCTATACAATTTGAAGATAAACACATAGGGGAAAATGTTTTTTTTTTTTTTAAGCTTGGAGTTGAAAATTTCTTAATTATACCCCTAAGGGAAAAATTGTTAAATTTGACTTCATAAAAGCTAAGAACTTATGTTCTTTGAAATACACTGTTTGGGGGAAAAAAACCACAGAGGAGTTGAAATTACGTGTGACTAAATTTCCGAGAAGAGAGATTGATGTGAACTCCTCTGTTTCCCCATTGCCACGAGGTGGGGGTCAGGCATGCCTCATGCTGCATCCTGTACCTACTCTGACAGGAGCCATTCTTTCCCACATCACCGGTCATCTGTGTGGGCTTTGAAGATTTGTTGGAATGGCCATACAAGACTCATAGACAACACTCACAATTAAGGGAAATTTACTAAGGAAATTAGTAGGTCACCACAAGTCAAGATTAGCAAACAGGACACAGTCATTGACCTCCTCAAACCAGCATACAAGCCTCTCTGGTTGCTCGTCTCTCAGTCACAAGGTCCCATGGCCTTTGCTTCCATGGCTTAAGAAGGCAGTCAGCTGTCATTCAATCACACAGTTCCATTGTCTTGGGCTAGATAAAGAGAAACTACTCCATAATCTTAGTGCTGCCCTTTGAAGTCTCTATGCCACAATCTGTGATGCATCTGATCTCAGGGCCTCGCAGGGAGCTAGAAGGTGCTCTTCCAAGATCATCCAGGTTTCTCTCTCCTCTGCTGTTTCAAAGATGGTTCATTTTTACAGCCAGGAGTATGATAAAAAAAACCAAAACTGACCAATCCCCTCACTTAGTGTTACACACATCCTGTTTGCATAGTACCACCCACTCAATAAAACTATTATACAATAATGAAGACCAAAGATGAACCCACATATTTGAACCATGGTGCTGGGGAAGAAAATGGAAAATACCATGAACTGAAAAGAGAAAAAATAAATCTGCCTTGGAAGATGTAGAGGCAAGAATGATGAGATTTTGTTTCAAGTACTTTGGATATGTTATAAGACCAGATCGGAGGTTCTAGATAACAACATAAGGCAGCAGAAGGACATTAAAGGTATCCAAATGGGAGAGGAATAGGTGAAACTATAGCAGACGACATGATCCTGTACATTGAAAATCCCCAAAGCTCCACAATGGAAGTACTTAAAGCAATAGAGGAATATGGAAGAGTGGCAGGACACAAGATCAAGAAACAGAAGTCAATAGGTTTGCTATACACCTCAGACAGGACCATGGAAGAGGAGATCAAAAAGGCAGTAACTTTCACAGTAGCCAATTGAAATACCTAGTACTATATTTAACAAACAAACCTGAAGACCTACGCAAGGAAAACCACAAGACCCTCTTAGAAGAAATCAAAAGCAATCTCCACAAATTGAAGAACATCTGATGCTCATGGATTGGAAGGCTCAACATAGTAAAGATGTAATCTTACCCAAAGCACTTTATAAGTTTAATGCTATTTCAATTAAAATACCAACAACTTTCTCCAAAGAATTGGAAAAACTGACCACCAACTTCATATGGAGAGGGAAGAAGTCCAGAATTAGCAGAGAATTCCTCAAGAAGAAGAACAAGGTTGGAGGACTTGCTTTACCTGTTTTTAACGCCTATAACACAGTCACAGGGGGTCAAAACAGCATGGTACTGGCACAGTGACAGATACACTCAGACCATGGAAAAGAATCAAGAGCTCAGAATTGAAACCGTCAGCATATAAACAACTGAATTTCAATAAGGGTCCCCAAAACATCAAGTGGGAAATAGATGCCCTTTTTAACAAGTGGTGCTGCAAACAATGGATATTCACATATAGAAAAATGAAACAAGATGTTTACCTCACTGCATGCACAAAAACAAATTCAAGGTGCATCACAGACATAGAAGTAAAACCCCAAACCATCAAGACAAACCTAACTAAGATCATTGGTCCAGGGAATTCACAGGCTCATCACAGTAAGGACAGGTACACACACAAGGGAACTGGAAATCAAAAGTGGGATTTAATAAGAATAAAACATGCCTTCTCCTTGAAAGATTTCACCAAGAGGTTAACAAGGCAACCCACAGAAGGGGAGAGGATTTTTAGTAATGATCCATCAGACAGTTGGCCTAGACTCCATATAGGCACACACTTATTACTAAAATCCACAACACCCTCATGGCCTGCAAAAAGAGGAAAACAGCCCCCTAAGGAAGTGGGCAAAGAACTGAAAAGAATTTTCACTAGGGAGGAAACCCAAATGGCCAACAAACACATGAGAAAGTATTCATGTTCATTAGCCATAAAAGAAATGCAAATTAAAATCATGAGATTCCATCTAACACCCCTGAGGTTAGCCCAAGTCAGAAAATCAGAGAGCAACAAATGTTGGAGGGGATGTGCTGAAATAGGAATTCTCCTCCACTGTTGGTGATACTGTAGAAATGTACATCACCGTGCAAAGTGATCTGGTGATACTTGAAAATGGAAACTGATCTACCATATGACCCAGCCATCCCTGTACTGGACATATACCCTGAGAGGGTAAGAAATAAAACACAACCAGGCACCTGCTCTCCAGTGTTCATTGTGACATAATTCACAATCACAAAGAGTTGGAAACAACCTAAATTTTCATCAGTAGATGAGTAGATTAGTAAACTCTGGCACATACACACAATGGAGAACTATCCAGCACTAAAAAGCATGGATGATCACATGAAACCTTGTTTCATGGGAAGGGTTGAAGGGAATTATGTTAAGCGAGGTAAGCAAGTCTCTAAAGGACAAATATAACATGAGTCCCTTGAGGTAAGTACAATCAGCACAGCAGGAATAGGACAAAAGATCCTTATTTCACAATATCACAGAGGGAGAGTATTAATTGTGTCTCCACAGAATTGGAATTCTGGTGTGCCATGGTGTGCCAAACCAGGAGAACAATGTAACACATGGAGGAATGAATGAAAAGACTTGATGACAGGGCCAGCCCCAGTCAGAACCAGCCTGACCCCCACCCTAGAAGTATGTGCTGCAGAGAATGACATTAGACCTTTGGTGGGGCAAAGGAACCGATCTACCATAGCCAGACAGAAGCAAACTAAGAAGCGAAAAGAGAAAGGGGCAGTCAACCTAGACTCCATATGGGCATACCAAGGCCAGAGGATCATGTCTCTGCCTGGAGCTGCTAAGGCACAGAGAGGACTGTGAGACTACCAGCAGCTCAAGACATTTTGTCCCCAAACTGGAACATAGCAACACAGGGGACAATAATGGGAATACACGGCACAAGGGGCAGTGTGATTGGAACATAACAAATCAATTGGAGCAATTAAAGTAAAACTGAGTCCCTGAAGATCCCCAATAATGGACTTTGGGCGAGGAGAGGCAGCCCCCATGGATCTCCCTCAGGACCAGGCGTCAGCGTCTCAGAGGGGCTAGCAAACAGACCTAGGGTTGTTTTTCCTTCCTTTTTTTTTTTTTAAATTCTTTTCTCTCATCTTTTTCTCTTTTCTTTCTTCAACCATATATTTTCTTATTGTTTGGACTAGGACATGGATGGTTTGCCTAATTATGTGGGTTGGACCATGAGAGGGATGCCCAGGGAGAAGGCAATGGGGCCAGTGGTCCCGGAGGTAGAGGGGAAAGAAGGAGTTGGTGAGAAGGGTGTGGTGAGTGGATGGTGTCATGGACAAGGAAACTAGGGAAGCAGAACCAGTATCTAGGAGAAGGTAGAGAAGCTGTGAGTATCAGAGCAACACCAAACTCACAGAGAGGATGCACTAAGAGGTGGAAGAAGAGGAAACGTGATGGCAAGGCAGGAGGGGACAAAAGGAAACAGAAGCAAGCCGTAGGAAGCAAAGGAATAGATAGGGAGA